>JAGGCA010005652.1:7741-21570 GCA_022876805.1 Osperalycus tenerphagus | reverse complement strand
TTAGGCGAAACGAGACATCACCATTGAAATCTGAAGCAATTTGCTATCTTTGCAGGCAGGTAATCTCGGCGAAATACATCACCTGCTAGGCTATCGTGGCACAAGAAATCTCAAGTTAACGTCGCTTGCCTCGAAAGGTCTGCCCTACAACGAATTAAGCAATCACTCTTTATAGTGCATTGTAGATGCGTTCGAATGGAAGGAATGGTGGAGTTCAAGGAACACAAATCAGAGACCAGGAACATTACATTAATTACGAGCTCTGATTAGTAGAACAAGACAATGGTGACGCAGACAATGAACATGACGAGCTGTTTTGTACATAGGTGCATAATTCATGGATTGCACACGAAATTAGCAATGATAATGCAATTAATAAACACGTCAAACATCCAGGATCTGTTTACCTACATACAATCGTATCATGACGAAATAACGAAATATGATAACACTTAAAATGAATTTTCCACACGATACATCGTGAATGTCATGAAAGACACCTGAAACGTGCGGCATTCGCGATAGTACACGTACAATGAATTTATTTTAAAAAATAGTTTTCTGGTGCAGTGGCGTCACTCAACTGTCGCATCATAATCATGTTGCCGATGATTACTTAATCAAGTGTTTTGCAGGTAGCAGGATGATTGAACTAATCAGCACAAATGATTTCGGACTTGATTGCGGCATGTTAATTAATCTCCTCCTTCCGAACGGAATCCGAATGGAACTCAATTATCTTATCGCCGAGTATCTATCTCGTCGTATAACTAGCTCGATGAGATCACAACGCAACCAGTTCTCGAGATCAATCAATCGCATTAGCAAGCGTATCAGAAATTTTGCCTCCTCACTGCTTCCAAATTACGGCCTTAACAGATCGACGGACAAAAACTTAGTAACGTTCTTGGAAGCTCCAGTTCTGTATCGTGGCAGATGAGAAGACGAGAAATAAATAAATAAATTCCAAGAAAATCCTTGACAAAAAAATGTCGTGTCCCAAGCTATACGCTCCAAAAGTAATTATGCGATATCTCCTCACCATGATTACGTGACGTGCACATCTCCTTTTCATCGCCGCTATCCGGAAGCTGTTTTTTTTCATTGTCCCTATCAAAGCTTCGGTCTGAACTTGTGTGCTTTGAAACAGCGAAATCGATACATTCGGAGGCGATACATTGAGAAAATGTAACAGCTGCATTGCTTTGCGGTGCGCTTCAATAATGCCGCTATTGTTGTACCACCGGGAGGAAATGCATGGTGATACTTGTGAACTCATGCCAATTGTTTACGTGCCACCACTGTGGGTGCTTTCTTACCTATCAGCATGCGAATAAGCCTCGGTTGATTCTGCGAATTCTCCTGTTCGGAAAGTGGACCATGTTCACCATGCCAGAAAACCCGCACTTACATAAAATTGGTCACGACACGTGCTGTGAAAACTCATTTACGGGTGAACAACGTTAAATGCACGTTTCTCGTGGTCTGTCGAACAACGATAACTAAAATGCCTTTGAGAAAAGCTTCCAAACTCACAAATTGAATACGAATACCATGTTCGTGTCTCAGGCAATGTCTAAGCGCTGATTTGCGTCGAACAAGAAGGAAGGAAATTGAAGCAAGGCAACCGAAAACAGAAGGCAATATCGGCATCAAGATCGTCATCATGATTGTGATTCAACAGCATCGACGAGGAGAACCTCCTTGTCGTGTCTTGTATGGAGAATGATATCAGCGGTGACGAGATCGATGATACGACGGATATAAGGAGGGGAGAGAAGCGAAGTAAAGAAAGGCAGAGAGTAAGAGTAACACGAAGACGTCTTACAAAAATGACAGCGAACGAGTGATACCGACAACAGCCGGGATGTGTTCGTCGTCGTCGTCGTCTCGCAAATCAAGTTCCAATGTCAGAGTCGCGACTTGTGCATCTTCGTTCTTACACTTAGCTTTACATAATGCAAACACACATAAAGAGAGAGAAATGCGCTCGACAATTGATGATGTCGATGTCGGTCTGTCCATAAACGGAATGCATGCCTGTTGAGTTCGTGACCAGGAAATATGATCAGCGCGGACACACTTACGTGACTGGAACGGTTCCAGCGAAAAAGAGTGAAATCGATTCGGTAAACACAATACGACACTTTTAATTACATTCTTGCATTACCGGGCCATTAGGTTAGGTTATTCGGAATTACAATGTGATGCACTATTATGAATAATGCGGTTAACTAGTTGTCGGTTATCGATTAGTCGATATTCGATGTGTGTCACTCAATGACTTGCGACATAAATATCGAAGACTCGCGCAGTGTGCGAAATTTAGCCTTCTAATCGGGGCAAGAAACGCATTTGCATCGAGATGATGATACCCGAAAAGAAACCGCAAATCAATTAATCATCGATTTAGATACGCGACGATATGTCCATCGAGCAAGATTAATGATAGCGGCGAGAAAACAAGAAGAGATGTTAATGTGCTATGGAAAGTAGTGGTGGTGGATCGTCTTGAAGTGGTGCTTCGGGTCGAGAATCTCGTTGATTTTGAGATCTTGGTGCGCAACTCTCGATCAATTGTGCGAACGCAGTGAAACGGACTTGATCGCGACCGGGCGGAAGAGTTTTGCCAGTAGATTGAGCACGAGTTCATCGTAGCCGAGTTTCTGTCTCAGCAGATTTGCTTCGTGACAAAGCGAAAACAGAACCATGTGCTTGAAGTTGTGAGAATTCACTTCCTGTCGGAACCCGAGAATTAATTCAACTTGATGTTCATTTAGAAACCGTGCCGCGATGAAGGGTTATGTGAATTTAGCATGCAATGCCGACACAATCAACATGTGAATGGAGGAACCGTTAAGCGAACTTGAACGGAGACAAGGCAGGAAAGCACCACGTGCGGATCGATAAGCGACGTGTAACACTGCCGAGTCTTGCGGAAAAGAGTGCATCTAAAAATAGCATCGTGCCGAAAACGCAGCCAGGAGAGGTTATTCAGTGTGTTTCACAGAGGTTTTCATTAAATGTCAAACAGTCATCGCACGGTCAGAAATGCAGGTCGCAACACGTTGGGACAAACGAAAGCAGCGTCGAATTGCGAGAATTTTCAGCTTCAGGGGCAGAAGCAACATTTCCACGTTATGCAACCGCATGATGATCACGAATGTAAATCCAAAATCAAACTGTATTTCCAGGTTACCGACACAATTTCTGATAGTGTAAATAGTCGTGGGTGTGACTGCAAAATATTATATGGGTTACTCGCTTAACGATCGACTGCCATTGACAATGAAACGAAATTGAAAGAAAGTGAAGAGGCACTTCTACTGTAACTATCACGTTCATTATGGCGAAATTCGAACAAATTCTTATGTAACTAGAAAAGTGGTTTACAATTACACAATATAGCACACACATTTTCGATATGAGACGGGAATTTTGCAGTCTGTCGTGCGTTACCGTGAACCACAGAACAGGACGCAGTTGAACACCGTCTGTACTTTCCGTGTTTCCGGGGCAATTGGTGATCCCAAATTCAGCAACACAATATGGACTGATACGACTCAAAATCGGCCACAAATTGGCTATATAAATATCGGATAGACGGATCCTTGTTTATGTTGATTTCAGTTACGACTGCTCTGGTTAAACAGCGTCAACTGTCAACTTGCTACCTTACCTGGAAAAATGAAACCTTCATTGGCTGGCGTTGTAATTGGACTTTTTCTCATCGGCCTGTCGTCGGGAATATCTGATGAGAGTGAGTAAAACAACTTTGATTCTTTATTAGTTGTTTGAGTGGGACGCAGAGGTGAACTTGGCACTTCTTCTCCACTTGTTCTTACTCGTTTTCTATCAGAAGCGAATCTGTTTGTCGACGAATTCATTACATTCATGAAACGCAACTTTAACGACGGCAACCTGGAACCGATTCAATTACCCGAGCAGCGATGGGGTCCATTCATCAAGCTGGCCAACGGCACCATCACTGGCCTGTCGAAGTTGCACAGAATCGGCAACGGTGTCGCTTACAATCACGACAATCGCACCAAAATCGAATGCAAAATCGCTGCGGAAAATCTGACCACCAACTACGACGGAGAAGTCTATGGATGGCAATTTCCGATCAAGATCTATGCTGATTACGTCGATTGTGTGATTGGGTTCGAGATTGATCAGAACACACAATCGCTGGAACTGCTCAAATACAACATTGAGGAGGTGCGGAAGTTGAATGTCGACATCAACAGTACGCCAACAGTTCGGTGGCTCATTCGACACGTGGCGACCAGTTTCGGTGACTCTCGGTATGTCAAGTCGTCCGCGACCCGGGTAGGCACGAACAGATTGGTCGAAAGTATTCGCACATGGAAGTTCCCACAGAAACTGATCGAGCAGGCCAATGAAGATTTACTGTTCTTACCGACGCGAGTTATCTTAAATTAATTAATTTTCATGAATGACCCCGATAGAAAGTATTGAAACTAACAGTAAGGTCAAATCAAGTAGGTCAAAGCGTTACCATGTAGCGTAGTTGCAAGAAAGACTTATGTAATGACACAACACGATAGTGATGACGCCAAAGTTGTGACGTGACGTCGAATAACATTATTTTATCCTCACGTTACGTGTTCTGTTATGCAACCTCGCGCAGGTTTGTCAATTTAAGGGACGATTACTTAGAGAGACGTGAAGATTTCTACCATCGGAGCCAGCAAGGACTGCGTCCGTTCCATGGACACGTTTTTTGGCGGCGTGTGAACGTTCTCGCATTTATTGCTGCCTTCTTCCCATCCGTTGCATAACAAGTCCAACACGTCATGCGAGAAACCATCAAGGATGGACTCGATGTACTTGACCGATGGCATTGGGCACACTTGCTCGCCGAGCGAATGAAGGTGATTTACACAGCAGTTCTTAAATCGATACCAATTACTATAGGAAGTGATACGTTGGTGTAGCAAACACAGTTTGGTTGTCAAAGGCCAATAAACGTACCAGCATGAGAGAGGAATTCGCAAATCTGGTTCCACACTCTGAGCAGCTTGCAACTGGTCGATAAACGCCTCCATGCAGTCGTGAAGATGGCCTAAACTTGGCTGGCCACACAGTTTGTGAGACATGAACTCTGTAACGAGCCAGCATTCGCGCTGGTAACAAGACTCCTAATGAAGCTTCGTCAATTGTCCACTGACCTAATTTTCCACGTTCACTGCCACAAAATCTTTTGCTGTTCTGACCGGCACCATACATCAACAATCCAACCACTTAGGAGAACCAAAAGATTTAGCATCTCGAAAAGCATCAAGTGACCAACCTTGGCGTGGGAAGGCTGCTAAACACTTGCGAGCATAATTCTTGATCAGATTCTGATACGCTTGAGACTGCCTGACACCGATGCGAACTTGAAATCAGCAATCATGACTCGATAATCGACTTACTTGCAGAACGCATCCATTTCTTGTAAGGTCGTCGCATATTTCAGGCTGCGATGACCAGCGATGAAAACCAACTGAGCTGCTCTGTCCACTTCCTGTTCTCGTTTTCGGCCACATTTTTCCCTCTGGCCAGTGATCTCCAAGCTCCCGAAGTAGACAGCAAAAACGATCACATAAGCAGAATGGAAATAAATCGACATTGCTAATTAAATGAAGAGACAGATAATGACCCAATTGCGCCAATCACGAAACGCAGAATGCAATGCGTAAAACTGTTTTATACTCACAAACTCACATTTTTGTCGACGCTTTCACCTTCATCGTTAACGAAGGTTAATCGACATCAATTCGGTGACAAGGTGCTTTTCAAAACCTGCTACGGTCGGTCAAGATTCTAATGCCTTAATTCATCATTACATTTGCCCGATATCAACTACAGCTATCGTTATCAGTCAGTCTGTCACTTTCGTCATCCACCGAACTAATTAACATTAACTGCTTCTCGATTAATGATGACGCAATTCCTCAGGGCACTATCTGATGGCTGAAATACGGTCAAAATCAACAAGAAAATCCACTCAACTGATACATAAAATAATCTTTAAAAAAAGAGAAATTAAAGTTACTAAATTTAGATTCATTTTAATGTCACGTTGCCATTCATCTCTTAGCCGGCTATGTAAGTATTATACATACTTTGCAAATAAACAGAAATTGCAGAAACCGGCATCACGACAACCTGCTTCAAATATTCATCAATACTGTGCGACAGATTCTCATTGTCTTGAAGTTATTATGAGTCGGCACCACTTCACAATCCACTAGCCTCGACGCGCCCGGATCCGGGTCCCGAGCTGCGCTGCTTCGACCGCTGTGGTGTTGATGTCCTTTGGATCGATGTTTGATTAACCAACCGCAACCCGGTTGATTGAACATCGATCGAAACTACAGCCAGAATCTGCACAAGCTAGATGGGACATTAACAGCACTAAGTCTTCTCATCACCTGTTGATGTACTACTACCACTCTGTCTGTCACCGCTACTCGGATGTCTTCTGCTTGTTGTTAATTCGGGTTTTTGTGCTCCTAGTGTTCTGAAAGGTCTCGTCAACAGTTTTGATAGAGGTGTCGCGGTTGTACGTTGTGATAAATTGCGAACTTCTTCAGTAGTCGCCGTGACGGATGGCATTGAAGAAGACACGATGATGACCGGCACGTCTGAATGACCGTGTAGCGATTCTTGCCTTGTCAATGGCGGAACTCCTTTCCTCAGCGTACTTATTGTGGCAGGACGACTTTCACTTTCACTCTCTGTCAACGACTGTGGTGGCTGCTTCGGTGGTGGCCTTCTCCTCACGCGCTTGGTCATTCCGCTCCTACCTACCTGTTCTTGCTGATCGTTGTCGGCCGACTGGATCAACTGAGGACTTTTCTGTCTGTCTGGTAACCTCTTAGACTTAGATGGATGTTTCTCTGAGCCGCTTCGCTTCATCTTAGATGTTGTACATTCTTCGTCAGATTCTTGAACGGGCAATCTTGGCAACGATTGGTAACGTAGCCACTCGTCTTCATCTGTGCTTGTGCCATCGTCGCCTTGGATCATTCCTTGATCCACAGACACTCTCCTGAAGCCCTGGTCTGCGTCGGAAGTTTTTCGCGTCGGCGAACTGGGCAGCGTACTCTTTAGCAAATGATGTGGTCTTACTGTCGGATCGGAGGTGAATCTTGACTCACAAGTTCGGGGCGGAGGCGACGCGAATGCAGATGCTCGACGTCCCTCTGTTGATTGCAGAGGTGAGAGGCCATCTTGCGTTTGCGGTAGTGCCGAAATATTGGTACACGACTTCACGCCCTGGTTCGCATCATGAGTGATCTCATCGCTGAACGTCACTCGAGATTTGAATGGACGAATTCTCAATTTGGGATCGAGTTTCGAACTTTTTGACAACACGGATTTAAGTGCTGCTTTCTTTGATCGTGATGAAGACCGGCGAACGAGGTGACTGCCTGTCATCGTGGCACTTTCTTCACTTGCCGATGATGGTTTTCTGACCAGCTGAATGCGTCTTCCTTCTTTAGCAACCGTCCAAGTCGGCACGCGAGCCGTCTCATCTTCTTTACCATGTCTCGGAGAAATTGGCGAAGTTGTGTCACCATTCGCTGCAGTACCGATGGCCGTGGAGGAGATTCGAGCACCAATTTTCGGCGATGGTATAGTGAAATTGAACCGCGGAGTAGGTGGTGGTGGAGGAGGTAGGACGACGACTGTTATTGGAAAAGGCTCGATTGATTAATCGAAGGCGTAAATATAGGTAAATAATGTATGTAAATAATCTTCTAATCACCTTCAACGCTATCTTCGGATTCTTCGGATTTAGTTCGGCCATCAATCTGTAATGCAATCGTAGTCCTAAAAAAGAAAAGCGTGTCACCACCACGTGTCACTGTTCCGTGGTGAGGAAGGAATCATTTTAGCGGGTTCAGCGCTAGCGGAACTAAGCGATTCTATTTGTCCTGTGTGTCTGTTTGTCTGTGAACACGATAACGAGCGTAAATCAAAACCGACTCTGACCAAATTCGGCACACGGGTAGAGCGTCCCAAGAGCTTGAATGAATTCGTTGGCCAACCAAATCGGTCAACGGGTTCCCGAGATATGGGGGTGCAAAGGTGTAATATGCCTTTGAACCGAAGGGGAACCCTATATAAAATGTTTACATGTAACTAACATGCGGAAATTTTGAGCGCTGAACCCGCTCTATGTGTTTCCCGACTTGTTTAGCATTAGCGCATGCATGCCGAAATTTAAATTTAGATTCTTTATTAAGAGAAATGGTGCTAAGAAAAGGGGTGAATAAATCTTACCCCCTTGTACCTTGTTGCGAGTTCTTCATGCTCGTGTTCAAATGCTGTTGGCTGGTCATCGCTGGCATCTGGGATGCGAGAAGCGAAACAATGTCGGTGTTCTGCTTCTTCTTCCAGTCTTCTTCGGGAGCAACTGAATTGATCGAGATGAGACTATCTTCTGGCCCAGCAACTTTTCCGCCATAAATTAATTGATTGGTTGATTGATTCATTGATATGACAGATGCGTTTCGCGATGAAGGAATGAGCTTGTGCGTCGATTCTTCATCGCTGTCCTCATCGTATTCTGGCACCACGAAGGTATGCTTATCAACCGGTACACTGATGAAAATTTATGAATTATCATATCCGAAAACTTAGTCGAAAAAGTTAGATGTATTCACTACGTACCGCATTGAAGCAACTGAACCTCGGAACGTCTTAACCTTATGGTGTAAGGAAGCTTCAGTGTAGGGAAGCTTGATGTCAACTTCGTCGAAGTATTGGTCTTTCAGAAGCGGTGGTGGGTCGGCATTCAGAATATCAACTCCGAGAAAACTGACTTTGAAGTGACGATCAATGATCCAGTTCAGCTCGAAGTCTTCGTCGTCGTCCCCGAAAGGGTTAATTAATTGTTCTCCCAGCTAAATGCCACATTATAAATAGAGTTAGATAAATACCAATATAATATGATGCGGATGGTGGATTGATTACTTACTTTTAACAACCCCATGTACAGAAGAAACTGCAAGCCGGAGTAGACAGGGAAATAAGATTCATATTGACGAGTTGGAAACGTTTCGATTGGCGTCGGTGGATTAATGCGTTGGCGTCCGAACAAAGATCCCAGGAAGAATGCGTATGTCGCAATCGTCACAACCTGAATAAGCACAAAGACGTCGCAGCGTTTGACAAGAATTCCAATTTATCGTATACTGCCATCAACCCTACCTGTGTGTAGACCAGCGGAATGCTATGGAAGAGTAAAATAAGAAGCTAGCTTGCATCAAATAAACAGGAGAATACCTAAATAGTTAATTACGATCTTACCTAACCCAGTCGTAGCTCCATAGCAGACCACACTTCTGCCTGAAATCGTTAAATTCCTGCGACAAAATGAGCCAAACACATTGATAATCTGGACTAAAAACACATCCACAGAGCTCACCTCCATGATCAGTTTCACTCCAGAAGAATCTGTGATGCGACAATCTTGGCGCGCGGTGCGCAGAAGGTTCACAAACCAACTGCAAGGAATCCAAAACGTATTAAATTCTGTTGATGGCACTGCTGAGTACATGTCGAGTTCTGCGAGGAATCAGAGACTTGGTTTAGGTAACTTGCTCAATTATCTGAAAAATATTTAAATACCTGGTTTAGTCATGAAGCCAGCTTCAAGCAAATGCTGAAGATGCCAACCGATGCACATAAAGAAAAACAGAGAGAGGGAGATTAATCAGTGAGGGATAGACAGGGATAGACACTGGACTACCATCCACTCGAACTGATCAATAAATACAGAGGGTCAACTAATATTGATTGCTCTGATTGGCTCTGAAGTCGTGATGAAAGAGGGTGCTTGAAATCCTACCGAAACAGGGTTCTTATATTCAGCTCAATCATTCAACAATGTGCTGTCTTTGTTTTATAATTCAATCTGAAAAATGATTCAATCAATATTAGTTCATCCTCTGTACAATGTTATAGAACTGAAGACCGAGTATTTTAGTAAAATCGTTAATATAACTTGACGGATGGCTCACCTCTCTCGTCGGGAACCGGCGCTTTACTGGGACGCTGATCGACCGCAGAACTAAGAGCAAGGTCAGATTAAGATATCTCATCAATGTCCGCCTAACGATACGGCTCGTTTCGTCATTGCCTATCACATATAGCGCGACGACGTTCATCAATCTGAAAGATGTTCAGTGATTAACGACAAAACTTAACTATTTGTATATTATCATATTTACTTGTCAGGCCAGGGTATGGCTCGATATTGGGTCCACCATCGAGTGGCGGTGAATGAAACGTAAAATCCTAGAATAACCAAACACCGATGGCAAAATTGAAGTATGTCATTATTAACTACACAGATGAACAGCTACCGAGTATGAATGAGAGAGGTATGAAATCAATGTATGCTGAGCAGAAAACGACGAAACTTTCGAAGTATCTGCAACGACATTAACAAGATTTTGAGTAATGCAGTTGCAGATGCATCAGCAATTCTTGCAAATGCTGCTTTCTGCTTTATATCGTCGCAATTCCAGAGTCCTAAAGTAAATCAAATAGCATAAATGTAGTAATTCGAAAATCGCCAGTATGTTGGTAACTGAAACCTTCAGGCTTCTACGGGCTTGAGTTTCAAATATCCGCGTCTGTCTGTCCAGACCGATACGCGCGAATCTTGACCGATTTAGAAAATAAGGGTGAAGGCACGACGATGTACACTCAATGGAGATCGCGGTCAAGTGCGTATGGATATGTAATCAAGTGCGAGCAACCTTCGAGTTCATCCTGAAAGGTAGTGTCGCCAGTTCGCCGACTGTGAGTAAATTGTACCAGATATAAGCATTAATTTTCAACTTGGTGAAAAAACATCAAAGTTGTCAATAGACTGTACTGTCGCTCCAAAAGAGGCTCCAAAAAAGTTAGTCCGTATGAAGATGTAACAATGAAATGATCACTGAGCAAAAGTCTGAAAATGAGAGGATTTCGCATGAATTGAAACTAGCGTTAGAGAGCGGAGCAAAAACGCAAATATTTGGTTGGTTCCCCGTTGCGAATCATAATTTGAACGTCGATCCGCGATCGTATCGCGAGTAGACTCTTCCGTACATCTGATTACGGACTAACTTTTTTGTTCTCGACAGTACTTGATATCGATCTGTTTTTTACGTTCCAGATTTGCCAGTGCATTTGAACCTCATAGAAAAAGTGGCAAACGCAACGTTAATCGTCGTCACGAAGCATCTTATCTGCTTATCTTATTTGGCTGAAGCCGTCAAAGAGAGAATGCATGGCGAACAAAGGACACTTCTCATTGTCATCGCCTGCAATTAACGCTAATTAATGCTTGGCAACTGTGGAGAGGCATTGTGCCATGCTAGACGAAATCTATTGAAAAACTAGACCTCAGACGGGAGCCTACGAACACACGATTGTAAGGCGGTGACATTAATTGAATGCTTTTTCAAGATTTTATTGAGTGATGAATGGAGAGTGAACGAGTAAACAGTAATTTAAAGCAGAAATCTGTCAAACAGCGATAAAGAAATTGGATCCAGGCCTGTTTTTCCAAGAAAAGCACATCAGAAGTTAAGCGGATCAACAGTGGTTAGTACAGCAGCTGGAAATTTGAGATATTCTCTCAAAGTTGTGATGCCAGTTGCATGTTCCAATACATGGTAGCGCTTCTCAAAGTACTGATGATGATGGTGATGGTGATGAAACGAATATTCGCCATGCCGAGAATGAGTAAACCCAAAGTGGGCGATCGCGATGACGAGCCAAGTTTGGATAATTTTTTCAGACCGGTCATTTTCCTCTGTCGAATCTTCGGGATCACTCCGTATCGCGGCAAGACAGTCAATCCACTCCGTAAAGCATTCGCATTTCTCGTATTCTGTCTGCATTGGGCGTTCCTGGCCCGCACAATAATCGCGACATTTATTGAAAACCTGACAATTTCGGTGCACTGGTTCGGAGATACATTTATTTGCGTCCTCGTCTCGAGCCAATATCGTTGTGCCCAACCGGAAATCGGAATTTGGTGCCGAGTTTGTTTCGAAATCGATGCTCGACAGGACAAATGCCTCGAGCATCAATGGCGAGACACCACATATCCTGATGGGTCCAAAGACATTGGCTCGAGACGAAGACGCGAATAAATGTTTATAGTTATTCCACTGTTTATAGGTTCGGAGATCTTAACCCTCTCTATGGTGGAAACAAGAAGATCGGAATCGTGGCCATTGGATGCATAAGCATATTCAGTACACTGATTATAACTCACTTCCAGTACGCGGGCTGCAGCAATATGTGGTTCGTGAGGGTGCTCGAATTGTGGCAAGAGACCGACTACCGACT
Organism: Osperalycus tenerphagus; assembly: GCA_022876805.1. Classification (NCBI taxonomy): domain Eukaryota; kingdom Metazoa; phylum Arthropoda; class Arachnida; order Sarcoptiformes; family Nematalycidae; genus Osperalycus; species Osperalycus tenerphagus. The sequence goes on along the minus strand of JAGGCA010005652.1, from coordinate 9,198 downwards.
TCGTTATCCGACAATCAGGCGAGATCCCTACTCGTTACAACGTCTCTACAAATGGAGAAATCTCTTCATCTACATCTCGGTTATTATGGTCATGGCGCTCGTCGCATTTCAGATCATCTTCAACGTCTCGTTCGCCAAGTGGCACCCGAAAGTTGTATTCTATAAGTTCATGCCATGGGCGATCATCGTCATTACGTGGATGTACTTCTGGTGCGTATTGAGAACTTTACAATTAGCACCTTTTGCCTAATAATACGTTTAGCTATTGAATATGGAATATTGAATTTTTTCGTAGTGCTGGTGCTATGCTCACATCAGTCACATACTTTTTCTGCATCGCTATGGTGGTCCGAGCGCGGTTTGTCGAAGTCAATACAGACCTGGAACGGCTGACCAGATTGTCCAGATATCTGGATTTGGCGACACTTCGCCACATTCAAGCCAAGCACTACAAAGCGTGCAACATGCTGCAGGCAGGCGACCGTTTCTGGCAACGTTACCTTGGCTATTTCTATCTCATCTTTATTCCATTCTTCTGTTTTGCTCTGCACCAATTTATGTTCGCCATCACTACGGCTACACGCCACGTCGCACTAGGTTTCTTCGCCTCCAGTTCGGGATTGTTTCTTGCTGGAGTGTCCCTCTACGCGGCCAGAGTGGCTACTGAAGCCCATAAACCCTACGACCTTCTTTACACGTTGTCGATACAGGATATGGCTAATGAAACCCGATTGCAGTTGCTGTCATTCCAGCAGCGAGTCAACGGGCCATCGATTGGCTTCACCTGCTGGCAGTTTTTCACGGTTACTAATGGCAAAATCACGTCAATTGTCACCGCGATCACTACCTATTTCTTTCTGGTGGTCGATTTCAACTCTGGTTCTGCAGGATCACATATAAAATTGGGTTAATTCTCAGTGACTGACAGTCTCCTAGAGTGTGTGCTACGCAGGCGAAGTGTAAGAAATGCACGACGACAGACATTGAAATAGAGAACTGCGCTGTAAATGACGTTGTGACTCGCAACGTGCGATCGTCGAAATGTAGTGAAAGTCCTAAAATAAAATGCGCATTTCTTGACTCATTCTCTTGCTCTTCATCACAGCGACTTCAATTGCAGCACTCATTTCGTGTGGCGAATTACAACTGGCAAAATAATCACTGTGACCAAATATTTAGTATGGTTGGTGGAGCCAAGAAGTTCACTTTCTTACCGACAATGTTGCCGTATACTATTTTCAGTTTGGAACCGCAATTAAATAACTGGTGCAAGCTAGAATTAATTTCGAACGCAACTGATGTCAATTACAGAATAAGCGGTCAGTGAGAAACAAACGCGACAGGCATCTGTCTCGAGATATCAGGAATCTATTATCATCACCTCTCCTGATGGGCAGCTAATTCATTTCTTAACTGACATTGCTCCCAGATTATACGGCACATAACTGGAGCAATCG
>JAGGCA010005639.1:18717-32231 GCA_022876805.1 Osperalycus tenerphagus | reverse complement strand
TGTAGTGCTGCTGTAGTGCTGCTGTAGTGCTGCTGTAGTGCTGCTGTAGTGCTCGTCCCGGTGACGAAACAACGTGTAGACGATACAATGCTTGACGCTTTACACAGCGTACTTTCCGGCGACCGCCATCGTGGACGCGTTACAGAACAAAAGTGTCGTGCGAAAACTGGAAGAAGAGGTGAAGTCATGCCAGAAATATTGGTCACCAGAATGGCTGATTATGATTGGTCTACTCTTGTCACATAGGTCGCTATGAAAGTTGAAAACGTAACCATGAATGTGGCGGGAATACGGACACAGGTGGCCAAAAGTGAGGTCACTTTGGAGAGATTCCAAGTTCTGATGATAGTTTTTATCGCGGTCATGGCCTTCTGCACCACGCTCGTTCTCATAGTGGTTGCTTTTTACTCGGCAGTGTCTCGTCGAAAAGGTGTAGATGTACGTCTGACGCGATACGAGCGGTCATTAACTATGAGCTGATCAACTGCTCGTCCACAGGTCGATTCAGTTTCGCCAGTTTCGCTCGGTAACTTTCAAATGGGCGTCGACCTGAACACGGCGAGCATCATTTTACGTGACGAACACTTCAAATCGCATCTAACCGATGACGGTTGGGTCGCTCCATTGAGTGACTTTCGTGGCATCAATGCGGTCAACAACGAAGAAGTCATCAGCGAAATGAAGTCGACATTGCGAAATGGCAATCATATCAGACTGCAACGCTGCAACACAAACTTGTAATAGCTTAGCTTGGTGGCCCCTTGGTGGCCCGTCCTTTCTCTTCCACTCCTCGTTCTTGGAGCCAAATATCTCTGTCATAGTGCGAAAACTTACAAATTCGCAGTTTCTTACAACTTAATTAAGAATAAAATTGTAGACTGCGATTTGGAATCGAGCCTCCCAAACTGAATTGAACAACGTACGCGACTGGCAAACAGGTCGCCTGTCATCATACGTAGTTATCTATGTCTACCTGTTCCAATTGGACAAGACATGGGAGACAAGTCGGTTAAAATAAAATAACTGCACAGCCAACATTTTAGTTATAACTAGACTTACAGATCTGTATAAGTCAACAATATTAATAGGCAAAAATTATAACGACAATAACAAGGTAAACGATCAACAAGAATAACTTCATCAACTCAAGATTTGATTATAACTTGGATAAATCGTTGCTTGAATAATGCTCATGCAAATTCCCACGTGCACAAAAATGCGGAAGATTCCACTGGACTCAGGAACAGAAAATGAAAGGATATGCAAGCACGAATGTCACGAGAAGATCCAAATAACGACGATGCTCGATGGGGTCGATTGGTGGCAATCACGCGCTAATCGTCGGTATGTTGGTGGTCAAGATCCCCCTTCGTTGCTGATGCTTCCGCTGCTCGGCCATCTGCAATAACAAGAACACGATATCATGGCATTGGCGTTGAGCATGACTCGAGAATTGTCAAGCAATCCGCTACCACCTACCTGTTCTCTCAATTCGGCCAATTGTGAACTCAGCGTAGTTATACACTGAAAAGACGAACAAAAATGAGTCATCTTTCATCTCAATTAAACTTTACTGGTTCAACGAGATGATCAACAACATTCACGCATCAGTCAAGTGGTGTCTTTACCACTCTTTATCATCAGTCATAACTGAGGCGACCAGCCCATTATGACTTACTTTCTGCGTGGCTTCCAACTGCATCTGAAGCGCTCGAACTTCATTCTGTTCGCCCTCGCCTGCTTCATCAGCGGCTAGGCTCATTGCTCGCATCCTCGGGAACCAATCCAAGTCATGGTTCTTGATCATATGCGCAACGTAACTTTCCGGTCCTGTAAATTCACTGTCCGAAAACACGATCGAAGGGAGTACTCAGCGATACACTGTTTCTGTCAATGAGTAACTTACGTAGGATTTTTGACACGAACAAGTACGATGAAGTATAGATAATGCCAGAGATTATGCTCGCAACGAATGTGCTCCTCGAATGAAACACTTTTGTTGTCAAACGCAGAACGTTCCAGACCACAAATAAAACATGTATTGCGAAGTATCTCTTCCTTTTGCTGCTTCTCGCTTCTCAGGTCAGCGAATGTGTCGATAATGACACCGAAAATTAAATTAAGAATGATGATGATAACGACGAAGAAGAAGAGGAGATCGTAAACGACACGAGCTGGCGAGAACACAACGAAACGTATAAAAATTGAGGCATGCATCGGTTGACTTACCGAAAAACAAACTCTCTCGCTGTGAAGGTGATCTGAGAACGTCACCAATTCCACCACCGTTTCGCAGTCCCTGGTTCAGCGTCGTTATGATGCACATGACTAGCGAGTCACAAACCCTTTCTTTTTCACGGTCGTCCTCGTCTTTGTCAGGTTTGTCCGTCTCTTCGGTGGCGCTCAGGGGCCTGACGAATGAGTTCTGCGACGTATTTCGATTGCAGGTAATGTTATCGGCACTGCAGTACTCCTGCGGTACCAATGGACTGATGATGTTCAACTCTTCGTGGGCTTTCAACCGCAAATGCTCGTCGGTCTTGTCGACTTCCATCATGAAATCGTCACGAAAGAAAAGGTAGCCGATAATGGAGAAAAGGTAAACCAGAATGAGAGCCAGGAGAGCGGTGAGGATGATGGAGCGTCCATTGCGTGTAACCGATTTTATGACATTCTTGAGTGTTTCTTCTGATGTCAACAGGAAAAGCAAGGAAAAAGGATTTAGTAGAATAAACAGAATATATATGTGTAAAGTATTCAACATACCTTGGTAAACGACATTCAACAGCAAGATGGAGTAGAAAAAGGGGTGCATGCAGAGACCCAAAACGCAGAATATTAAGTAAGCGACGTGGTACAGGAATTCGCCGTCAAACAGAATCTGTCGCAGAGATTTGGTGAATGTGCCTTTGTTTCCCATTATGCTGATCTGTAGGCGGCAAGTAAAATGCGTACGGAATCTAATAAAACAGCCTGCAACACCGCTTTCGGCCATACTTACCAAGTGTATTGCTGTGATGATTACGTTAACAGCGGCCAACAACCACAACTAGAAAAGAAGATGTAGTGATATGGCGATGCAGGTATTGTCCAGCATCGTGCCCTTCAGGGGCCGCAACACTCATAGACTTACAGTCGGTTGTATGCCGACACTGTATATCAGTCTGAGGATAGTTGATACGACAAGACATCGAATGCCGGATTTCCGTGGAACAGTCAACACAGACGCCAGCGAAATCAATGTCACCGCCCAGATGACAGCCGATAAGCGAGAGTCGAGTACGTTGTTAGACGGAAACGGGTAGAAGAACGCTACTATGATGTTAACAAGAACGGCCAAATTAAACGAAATCGAACTCCAAGAGGACATGTGGCGTGAGACCCAGTAGAGCAACGGTTGGCCGCGCAACTTCTTCTGCCACTTCATCTCGTTGAAGAGATCATCGGTGCGCTCGAAAAAGTCCGACACCTTACTGCCCTGTTCATCACGTTCGGCCGTGTAATATACTTTCATCTTGGACTCGCGGGTCAAGAACTCGCATATCTGTGGCACTGGAAAGACGATGCGCTCCATGTTGCGGTCGTGGCGAACAATCTCAATCTGCGCGGTGTGCGACGCGTAATACGAAAGCGCCTTGATGGTCTCTGTCAGGACGTAGAGGTGAACAGTAATATAGTGACGGTCAATTGGGTGAACAGAAACGACATACTGGCATCGTAGGACAAACTGTCGTTCGTCGCGCTGTCCACTTCCGATGTGCTCGGCACTTTGAGCAGTGACGCCAGTTCTTTGTTGTGCTAAAAAAAAGTTACAAATAATATTGTAGGCTACGACTTGAGGTACTGGTGATACATTTAACAACAAATGTGAATAGTTACTTGACTACCTGAGCTAGTTGGTGGCACAGTATGTAGATATTGTGGCCAACTTCTTTTGGAGTGACGCCTTCCTCGTCTTCATAGTAATCGACATCATCGTCAGTGGTGCCATCCGAGTCAACGAGACCATCAGTGGTAAGTTCGCTCTGATGGAACGCGCTCACGCTTGCTTCGATCAACTGCTTCGGACTCATATTGTAAACAATTCTTTCAGCATTTTCCGAGTCGGCTCGCGATTCCATTATGGCCAGAAGCAGCTTGGAAGCATTGTTTTTGAGTTCCAATACCAAATCCATTCGCTTCTTGCCGAGTGGATTGATGTCGCTTAGAATGAGAGCGATGATAATGTCGATTCCGTTACTTTCGTGCACAGCGATGCAATTCTGATTCTCGTGACACGGACCCTGGCAGTATTCCGTCAGCGTTTCGAGAGTTTGATTCACCAGTTCGACATTGTTCTCGTTGATGTAGAGACCTAATTGACAGAAATCGAGAAATTAAAAGCGCGTTCGTTGTCACTGCACTCTCTTACCCAGAAGACCGAGTCCGCCGGTTGTCGAGCCACAGATACAGTCGAGGAACATCAAAGTTTCGGAAGCCAAATTGAAATTATTCTTGTTGTTCTGAGCACGGAGATAGTTTTGTAAGTCGGTGTTGTGATTTTCACAGAGCAACTGCAAAAATCGTAACAACGGCTGCATGACAGCGACTTCCGATGGTAATTTGTTTTCATCGTTTAAACTTTGGCCTTTCATGACGCCTCTGCCAAACTTGAAATCAGTTCTGGTCAAGTACGCATCTTCGACAGCCACGTAAGGCTGGCCAGCGATCGATTCACGTTCTGAAGTCGGTGTCAGATCACCTAAAATAGGCGAACTTTCCCCACCACAGGACGCTGACGTCGACATCGACTGTAACTGCGACTGCGATTGCGACTTGATAACGCTGAACGCTTTACTGGTGGCCGAAGCAGCGTCCTCCAACTCGCGCTTCAACTCTTCCGTTATCACCAGACCGTTCTGCTTGTATGATGATCTCCAATTCTTCAAATTTCGACTGTTCTCCAATTTCTCGCTCCCTGCACCGTCATCGTTAGAATCATTCTTCGCTCCCGATAGATCACTCGTGTTTACGCTAACAGTGGACTTGATCTCCTGTTGGGCTGACTTTAGCTTGTCATAGAAAACTTTAAAAAACTTTTCCGAATTGCCACCAAACGTGAGTTTTAAGTATATGGATTTTTGGATGGCAGAATTGCCACCTTTGAGAAAGACGAAGGAAAAAACAATGTCAGTTTGTTTATCCAGACATATGGTTGCCAAGAGATGTGTATTTGTCGTCAATTTTCAATTTTTAGTGCAGTGATTGCTGAGATGCACGTCGGCCACTGTCCGCCGCGCTTCCCGCTTTTCGCTGATGCTACATACCTTCGAGAAGTGCGATTCCCAGCTCGACACTTTCAACGAATATTGCGTGACTCGGATTCCTCATTATCAACTCGACAACCAGATTGGAAGCACCTTGCCTGTCGAGCTGACACTGCACTTCAGCCAGCGTCATTTCTTTGCGGCTCAGCAGTGTGGACACGGGGACATTGGTCGCTGATGGTGGGTAAGATTTTGAACAACCATCTTTCTTCTCAGTTGAAAAATTGCCATCAGCCTTCTTTGGTGGTGACGACGAGCTCCTCGTTGTAATCATACTTTTGCCAAAATATCTCGTCAGCAGCGCCTGACGCAAAGCTTCTCCCTTAATTAATGAAGACAATGTTCATTCATGATGTGTCATCAATGGCGACATGACAAGAACAAATATTGCGGTAGCGATGTGAAGTTGAAACAGTATGAGCAATCGCTACGTAATCTCCGGAGAAACAGATACATCAATACACGACTTACCGGCAGCCAACTGAGCAGAAAATCCGAATTAGAGTGGAAAGTAGCATGTTAAACTTTTTTTTTCATTTTAAAAACGGAAGAGAGGCAAGGCAAGAAGTGAGAGCGTATGTAGAGCAGGCATGACAGCCATAACGTGTGTTGACTTACCCTTTGTTCGTAATCGCAATCCAAAGCTACCATCTCTTTCAACGTCTCCAACACTTTTATACATAACTTCTCCTCTTTCTCCTCGAGTAACCTCTCGGTGTGAGAAATAAGTCGTGAAACAAAGCCACCGTTCTCGCACTTCTTTCGTGCATCTGTACCCACAGGAAACAACATCTCTGGTCGATGCAGGACGTCAACCAACACAGAAAGTTCTGCCTGGACGAGTGGCCAAAGTTGCTCTTCAAGGAGCGAAACAATATCCTGAAGACCTTCGATGATGCTTCGCTCATTTCTGTACACGTTTCCGGAAACATCAACGATATCCGTGGGTCTTCGAGTATTCAACGAATTGCCAGTTGCCGTGCTGGATGTCCGCGAAGCCGACAACCAAACACGCGAATGCTTGTTGATTAGAGAACTTTTCTGGAACATTGCCGATACTTGATTTTCTAATTCGCTGGGGACGGCAATGCCGCGATTTTTCGCTATCTCCGACAAACTTTTGATACAATTCTCGACGTTGAAACGCTGCTGAAGTGTCAACCAGTCACAGTTACATAAACGAAATGCGCCTTGAAGAATGCGGACGAAAACTGGTTGATGAGCCTGCAAATAGATGAGAGAGTAGTAAGAGATCAAGCAACGGAAAACGCCAGTTGACAAATTACACAAATTACACAAATTACACAGGCAGCTTCGGTGCGCTTCTCACCTGAACGGTCGTTGACTGATCGCTGAAAGGCGAGTTAAAGAACGTAGTTACCAAATTGATGACGGAATTTGCGACATAACTCTCGAGAGCCAAGTCAGTGTGATTTCGATCACGACTGGTATTCACAACTGAGGCCATGTCTATCAAAAAGTTTTCGAATAATGTCCATATGTGGTTGGACGCGTAAATCTCTTTCATTTCGACTTCAGTGTCAATGAAACAGTGACTTAGAAAGTTAATGTAGGCTTCTTTCACTTCAGGAATACAGTCGGGATGCGTCACCACTCGGATGATGTCGTCCAGGGAGAGCAACGAGTGGCACTTAATTTCAGTGAACACATTCTTTCCCTCTGTACAGCCGGCTAGCAACTTCACCAGATTAATGTGGTACTGCGATGAGAATAAAATCTAGAATCTACAACCACTCACTGCTCTTACAAGCTGTTTGTCAATCACATACTTGCAGGGGTGAATCGGACTCGTCAAATCGCTGCCTCTCCGAACACATCATCCCGACAAATGTGTTGAACGACGTCTTGTCATTGTAGAAAATGAGTACATCTTCTCCAGCATTAATCAGTTCTTGCATCACCATGTCCTGACACTTCCGGATGAACTGATTCTCAGCCTTAACGATGGTCTGTAGAAACTTGAGGTAGTGCACATGACGCCCGTGTGTTTCGATGCAGTGCACGAAATGCTGTACGACGTGCAAGTTGATCTCATTGCACAGGGCCACGTTGTCCTCGAAGATGGCTCGCATGGTCTGTGCATCAAGCAGGCCGGGATTGAGGAAAAGATCGACGTGTTTATGCAGCAGGACCTGGTTTGCGTCATTTCCCAGACAGAAATGCTGTAGGAACTCGTGCGCTAATTTCATTAGTTCATTCATGCGAACGTCTTCCTTCTTGTCGTAAGGAATTTGGAGTAACTCGAGCACCACCGAATGAGCACCCATATTACGAAGTAATCGCTGTTCGTGTTTTCGTGGCTTCTTTTCCAACTGATTCACAGAGGCAGCACCGAAGTTGGTTGATGAACTAACAGACTGGGGAGGCTGCGGCTCTTTGATGCATAACCTGGTAAGACGAAGCAGAATTTCACGAATCGTTCTGTAGTTATGTGTCTGTTGACCATCCAACGGCAATCCCATATCGAGATGAATGGCATCATCAGCAATCAGTAGCGATGTATCAGGCTCGCGTTTACTTGATTTCTTCTTCATCTCACTCTCTTCACTCATCCCCGTCCCGCCATTCGAACATTCGTCGCTCTTCTCTTTCTTCTTCTTCTTCTTTCCGCCATTTCCGTCGTCGGATGACTTGGCCTTGTAAACAACACAACAGAAATATGATTTAAAACTGGCACCTTCTTGTACGCGTACATGCAAAATAACTGAATCGAGTTGACAGGCATCTATTACCTTGTATACCCAGAGCTCGGATTTTTCAACAAGCAATCTGAGCTCGTCGAGACCGGACTTGATTTGCTTGTAATTTTCGACATCTGATGGCGAAACGAGAAGCTGGACCTGCTTGAATGCTTGGAGGACTTCCTGGCGTTGTGAGAAGTGCCGGAAGAGCAACTGAAGACTGCCGCTCACCAGTGTTGGATAGTCATGCATGGTTAGATGGAGAAGAACACGCAGGAATGTCCTTCCTCCTGAACCATCAAGATCAATGTCATCTCCATTGTCACCGCCAAATATCTTCTCTGCTTTCTGGCCGATTCTTTCCAAATCGATACCACGATCGCCAATATTGACCGTTTCGTCGAGACCATCCTCATGATCACCATTTGAGTGACTCTCATCAAATTCTCGTTTGAAAATTGTCAACAACCCAGTAATTCTGTAATCCAGACGGACATTGAGAATAAACTGAAGAATTTCGATTATTTTCAACTTGGTTTCCATGACCAACGAGTCTTGCTCTGCACTGGACACCGGCACACAATTTGCATTATGTCTCTGTTTAGCATCGGATTTGCTCGCATCTCCACTGCTACCACCCAGATTCAAATTCGCAGGCACACCAAGCACCATCGACGTCATCACACTGCCCACATCACCAATTGACTTGACGACTTGATTGCAATTCTTGCCTACTTCGGATTCAGCACCGAGACGCGAGAAAGCGTTTTCTGGGACGCAGTCTAAAATATTGAGCAACGTCTTTGTGAGGCGCAACAAGTCACTGAACGAATAGAAGCCAAAATAAATCAATTCACGAGCTAGCTTCACAACCTCGAATGTGAGTTTGTTCTGTTCTCGATCGGCGAACGACCAAACATGACCGACAACGTTACCTAAACAGAAAACCGATTAGAATTCGCTCTCATCATTAGCACTGACATACCACGGTTACGTAATTAAGATGCGCACGTCAACTTACAAAGATAGTCTTCAACGAAGGCGATTGTCGGCGCAAACTTCTTTTGTACAGCTTCTTTGTTTTTGTCCTGACATTGCTTATTGGCGTCGTAATCTTGAATACTACAGAAAAAAGTAATCAGAAACAGTTATTTGGAAATTCCACCACCTTGGAACTAACTAGATGATTAGCTGTGTAGAATAGAAATGTAAATACACAGCTAACCTGAGTTTCCGCGGAATTTCTGACCACAGTCTCGCATATCTGTATGCACGGACATAAAGTTATCTATCTCAAATAGTTAACCATGATTAATTTACGTACTTCACCGGCGTAATTTGTTCCTGAGGATCACGATCAACATGCATATGCAGCATCAAACGGCAAAACGCAGCACGAAGATCGTACGGAAGTTTCTCGTCTGCCATGCACTTCTGAATTAAATCGATGTCCAGGTGTGGCGAGAGGTTATTGATGGCAAGGTACTGAAAAACAGTACGAAGTTGTAAATTGCAACTTGTTATGTTTACAGCAGACACTGACAAAAAGCGAGACAGACATCTGTGGCCTGCCTCATTATTCTGATTATTCAATGAGTAACTACTATCATAGAAGGAAAAGCAGCTTTTTACTTGTTCTCACCTGTCGATCCAAGCACATTCCACTGAACAGGTCAAGTTGGTGACGATAATAATCAAGAATATCGGCATCGAATTTGTTACCCTTGGTTCCACCAGCAGCCAAATCACGTATCGATTTCGAGTGCCGATGCTTATCACCGCTGTCCCAAAACAATACAATATCCTCCTCCTGTTCCACAGTGACGAGCGGTTCTAATTGGCCAGACTGAGGATTCTCCACTTCGAGTTCCACTTCGACTTGTGTTCGCACAATGCGTGTTTCGATAAGAATGTCCGAGTTCTTAATCGACAAGACCGACTTGCATATGAGTTCCTGAGTCACGGGGATAGCAACTTTGTTGCTGATGCAAAGATCCAAGAGATAATCCAAGAAGCGACTCTCGCGATTCTTGCGAACAAGAGAAACGAATGTTTCGATTTCAGCCGCTGTAATGTGCTTCTCGAGCAGCTTCCTGAATGCAATGAAACGTTTTGAACAACAACACTATCACCAGAACAAAATGACAGCCCCAACAAAGAAAAGAAAATTGTTCGTCGACAGACCTGTTGCTGTGAAGAAGGGCAGTTATCGTATCTTCGGCGAGTACGTCATAACCGATTTGCTAAATAGAAAAGAAAATGAAAATTTGTGCAGACGTTTTGTTCGTGCAACAAAAGCTATCGAAAAGCTATCCAAAAGCCATCGTTCCCAGGCGCCAATACCTTCTGCATAAAACCGAACCACTTAGCTATATACTCTTGATTCTTGCGGTAGTCTTGCTGTGATAGCCGCAAGATGCGGTAGCACAGTCGACAGATGTACTTAAAAGGCGCATATCTCGGGTCACTGAGCTCTTCCATTCGACACAAAGGACCATCTCCTGTGTCCGTGAATGGTGCTTGCAAGATCTTGAATAGTTGCTTCAAAATGTTTTGTTCGCGCAAAAGTTTCTGCCGTTCACGATTGGTGTTAACGACGACAAGTTCAAGTGGATCAACTTTTTTCGGATCGTTTTCTTTGTTTGCGATAAAATAGATTACTTCCTGCAGTAATTGTGTAACGAGGCGGCGTTCGTTTTGAGTGATTTGCGCCTTTTCCAAGTGTGATGCGATTTTGACGAGCACTTTGCAGGCATCGTTGGCGAAATCCAAGTCACGGACTTCAGTCGCCGACACAGGAACGATGGCGAACGCTTCTTTGTCCTCCTTGATCGGTGCGCAACCGACTTTCGACATGACAGGTCTCTCTTCTTCCTTGTCGATCGGGATCGTTGTGCTATGCACCCAAGTACTGGTGCACACATGCCTGAGTCGCACGTATGAACTTTGTGGTACTAAATCATCAGCACGAGACAAAGTTGTCGCATCCAATTCGAATATTGACGCGATGTCGTAGCTGTGAGGCACCGATACTAAACGATAAACTCGATTTTCGGGGTTTCCACGTAATTTATCCCGCATTGGATCAGGTGTTGGATCGTCATCAACTTCCGCGGCGAGATACCTGAATGGGAGAGCATAGACCGATGTAGGAATAACAAAATTGTGGTAAACCATAGCCGTAATCCATAGCGATCAGAGCACGTACTGTTCGGTTGCGAGGTGCTTGAATCTAAACAGAGAGTTCCAATGACCAGCTCCTCCTCGACAGGGGTCATGCTGTACCACTTCAACTTCCCAAAGCGCTTTGGACGAAGTGGCTGTCGTTGCTGTCGTGCGTCCAGTCGATCGCAGAAAGACATGCTGCAAAAGTTCAGCAAAATGTACTTGGCTGTGATTCGTTGTCCGCGCAAAGGCCAGGCATGACTGAACAAACGAAACTGATGAAGGGAAGAATCGACTTACCTGTTTTTTCTTGTGATCATCCATAGTGAGAAATTTTTCCTGCTCAGCGTGGAACAAACGGACAACGTCACCTCCTACACAGCATGACGATGAAAGTAGAGCTAAATACATGGCTGTGAAAAGCGTCATAGGTATACCTTTGAGAACATCATCAAGATTTTCTTTGTACTCCATGAACAACGAAATCTTCCACGACGTATTGCAATTGACGGCATTCACTTCCTTGCAACCGGGATTGTCGGGCAGTTCGTAATTGCTGGCATGAAGTGGCTGACCAGCATTGACCGGAGTTAGAACCACTTTGTCACCGACAACAACATTATCACCAGTACTACGCAACTTGTAGTAAGGCACGATGTAGAACCAGGAACCTTCGTCACCATTCGAATCGAGACAGACTCGCATCGAGTTCTTCTCCAAGAGTGCAGGTAACCTTTTGTTCACGGTCAAGTGTTTGTTGCTTTTCAGGTGCAGCAGTTGAATGACGCCACCGTATTGAATTACAGTACCTATCAGCTTCTTGTTTTCAGTCTCGTTCTGCTTCTTCTCCAACTCGGCAGCGTGATGAAGTTTCTTGAGCAGGACGGCATCGCTGGTCGATGTTGACGCGCTCTCCTTGGCGGCCTTCCAGAACTGTTTCTGAGCCGAGTACCGATTCATGGGACACATCTTGAACAGACAATCTCGAAACTTCTTCGGTGGAGTTGGCAAGTCACCTGCGTCCGGCTGAACAACGCACCGATCATCGACCAAACTGCAAGGCAAATGGAACGAAACGTGACGAGATTTGATTTGATGCTCTGAAAAACGTACCCGAGAGTGGAGAGGAAACCTGAAACGGTTCCTTCCGCAAACAGAGAGACGATGTCGCCCACATGCAAGAAGCACGTCGAACTGTTCTCGCACATGGTCACGACGGTCAGTACGTAGTCATTCGGTCATTCGGCCATCTGGTCAGCTGACTGACAGTCTGGTCTGTTCTGGTCTCATCTCATCTCCAGATGGCAGTCCTGTCACGGAGCTTTTTACGATCATCACCGAATTGATGCATCTTCTTCGCTGGTCAAACAACCAAACGTTGCTCACTTTGGTCACATCGGCCACGATTTGCACCACCACCACCATTGGCTCGTCATCACCATCGCAGCCCGGCACCACTTCAATGGCATCGCGAAAGAAACTGAGCGACCAGGAGCGAGAAGAGCTTAAACCGCTTTTCGATGAGCGTAGTTGGCAGGAAGGTTTATTCGTTATGAGCTACAAATTTATAATTAATGCGCTGCAAACATTTTTTAAAATCGTATTTCTGATACAGGACGTTCCACAATCACAGCCAAGAGTAACGAATTTGAATTTGTTGATCATTCTTTTTGATGGCAGATGGCTGAAGGACGAGATGCGATCAAGAAGCAGTTCACATTCAAGAACTTTAACGAGGCTTTCGGATTCATGACACGCGTCGCGCTTTACGCAGACAAAGTCGATCACCATCCGGAATGGTTTGACCAGAATGCAACCGTGCACTGAACTTGCATTAATTGACTCACATTTTCGATTCAGGTTCAACGTCTACAACAAAATAGACATCACGCTGTCTTCGCACGATGTTGATGGGCTCAGTCAGCGGGACATCAAGCTTGCCAACTTCATCGATAACTGTTTCGCGTGCTTTCAGCCAAAGTGAAACAGTTCTCTACTACCGTATTCGCGTGGATGATTTCCGAGTAGAATCTTAGCAGTTCCCACTCTATTTGAATAATATGATATATTTACTGAATCGTGTCAGCATGTGACATGTGACATGCTGCATGTCATATCGACTTGTTTCTATTATTGCCAAGTCAGAGATGCGTCGCGTTGGTGTAGTCGCACTTTTGTGACTCGTTTGTGTCAGTGCCCATTGATTAGTTGTGATATTTGTCTTGAATTACCAACGATAATGGAACGCGCATCAAGCAGATTTCCTGCATAGGCATAATCTCGGAATGAACGATCGTGGCACTCCAACACGAAGTCTTATGCGCCTCACGATCAGTACGGT
>JAGGCA010005630.1:26386-42310 GCA_022876805.1 Osperalycus tenerphagus | reverse complement strand
TGCTCTATTTACTGCATGGCACTGTAAACAAAGCTCGGCAGTGAAGATGAACAAATAGAAAAATCGAGCACCTGTCCATTAAAATATTTCACCGCTCATTCTCATGAATGTGTTGTCTCACTAACTTTGTACTCTTACTAAGCTGTCGATTAAATTGAGCGAAATGATGTCGATGACGGAAGTGAAATTCTTGTAACGATGCAACTCTCGACTTTATTCTTGAGAAAATAACAGCACAGCATTGATCGTAAATAAAAATTTCATTATGTATTTACAAACCAGCAGGGCAAACAATAAATGAGAAAATAAAACCTATGAAATTATAACAGCGGTTAATTAAACCGTAATAATAATTTATCTGGAATAATAATAATAACAATTGATGTGGAAGATGAAACCGAAAAAGCAGCTCCAGAATAATAGGTATAGAAATTAACAGGTATAGAAATGCACACCGTGTACGTGCCGTTTGGTACGAACAAGGTGCAAAATGCGTGATTATTGCGAAAATATGTGGATTGCAACACGCATAATTAGAGCCGACATGGTGGCAAAAAGGGTGCTCTGAAATAATGTCTGTGTATAGTTTAGGTAACTGCGTATATACTTGACAGTATGCTTCGATGCAATCACAGTTGTGTTCACCAACTTTCCGATTCACTTGGACATTAGTCGCGCAATCGACGGTAGGATTTCAGCCTGAACGGGCCCGCACTCGATCAGTTCGCCATCGACAGTGAGTCGCCCGTCTCGACTCGTGGGGACGAGACGAAAAGCATCGACGGGAATCATGTTAACGAAAGGTAGTTCCATGTGATTTCCATTTTCCATGGCTCGGAGAAATTGCAGAACTTGCCCCCGGCTCACGTTTCCAGACAAGTAAACGAGCCACATGACGCCGTCATCCAATCTCGCTTTGGGAGCAAAAATCACATCCGATGAAAGATGCGTTTGATATGCGACATAAACTAGTACAAAATCGCCTTCGACTACTTCCCAATCGGATGGAAGTGGCTCGCTGAGAGGCGGTAGAGTGGATCTGATATTCGATGTGTTGTCCGCGCAAACGAATTGATCACTTCCGTTCGCTAGGATCAAGTTTTGGTCAGTTAGCGATGACGAAATGGGCTTGCCGTTGAGCACTGTTGTCGGAGCACCTCCGTTGCATTGACCAGGGGCGTCGGCGTTGAGCGGTGTACTTTGAGACCGTCGCCGGTATTCGTTGTGCGCGTCAACGTTGCTGGAATTTGTACCCGTATTGAGTGCGCTGCAATGAGACCGACTCGTTTGCAGAGTATGTCGCTGCTTGTTGACACAATTTTCGTATCCGGGGACTGCTCTGTATGACAGTTGTCCTCGGTATTTGCGTAATGCTGCGTGATGACAATGAATCTGACGTCAGTATGGATTCTTTTCCCGCCTAAGCCAGTTCGGAACTTACAGAACGTGCGAATTAAAGCCCATATGGTGAATCGAGCTTCACCAACCATTCGCAATCGCTCCGATTCAATATCAATATCTGCGAAATGAGATACATCAATGATCAGGCGACTGATAGGCGAGACTCGCAAACAAGCGCTTGAAACCAGAGAGAACATGAGAGAGACGCCACAGGTCCGTGACACATACCTGACAATAATCCCCAGCCAAAAGATAGAAATGACCAAATGGTCTCCTTGAGAGTTGTTATCCGAACCTGCCCCATGATGAACGATCAGACAGTAGTAACTTTAGATAGCAGCTAACAAAGAGTTGTGACTTACGAGGTCCATTGGAATGTATCGGCCACGAATTGCGTTTAACACCGATGAAGTTATCACATTACTGATATTGGTTTCACTAACGATATAAGAATACGCCTCGAGTGAGAACATGACATGATGTAGCACTTTGGAAGTTTACAATGAGGCACGCACCCGAGTGCATAGTTGAGAGAGTGTGCAAGTCCATTGCCAGAACCACCAGGAACTACAGATTGAGGTAATGAGGCAAGCGAGCTGATTAATGCACCGCGATTGTCGATGCCCCAGATACATACCGATACCGACAGGCACTTTGATGGCTTTTGCCCAATCGCGTCTGCTCATCAGACCATTGAATACTTCGTATAGTAATCCATCACCGGAAACAACGACAATACCGTCCCACTTGGTCAGAACATCGCCAGCCAGAGACTTGAGAAAGTTTCTTGCACTGTCGGCTTCTTTGGTGACGAACAACTCGTATTTGAGTTGACTTTCGGTGAATAGAGGCACGACGCGTTGGTGGAATATCTGCAAAGCCTTTCCGGGTCCACTAGCTGGATTGACCATAACGAGGAGACTTTGAGTTCGTGGCGGTGCCGAGGGTATGACAGCGAGTGCGCCTGATTCGACAGAACACAAGACGCATTGTGTCAGCTAGCCAAACACATTCATTATGAGATAATCAAATGCAGCACGCAAATCTCCGGAGAATGCGAATACCGAAATCACTCATTTCAAATCAGTTACCTGGCTCGATGGGTGTCAACCGCTTTCCACGGACAAGCCAAAGAATGGCGTTTCTCCACGTTTGGGCGATGGCTGCATTTTCCTGCCAAGAGCCAAACTTGTCAACCGCGAACGCGACAGTCTTGTGCACTCTCTTGGCCTGTCTCTGGACCAGATTCAGTCTGCCGTTTTTCGTCTTCAGTGGACATGCATACACGCACAAGTACGCGGCGCGCTCTTCGCGATCGCTGTCTTCCGGGTCTCCGCTGTCCAAACTCTTCGATGGTCTACCCCTGAGTACCTGGCACCCATGCACATCCTACACAACGGCATCGCATTAGATTGTCTTGCAGAATCGCGATTAAATGACAGCAACGCGATGGATAATAGTTGAACTTACCTGAACTCGGCAGACCTCCAAATCCGAGTCTCGCAAATCGTTTCCTTGATTATTATGTTGTCGCAATAGATGGTACGACAAGAAGTTATCAGTCAGTCTTACACTGCACTCATGCCACACGGAGCTGGTTTGCACTCGGAAGTGGTCAGATAGCAGAGCGATGGTCGAGTCGCTGGCCAGATCGAGATTTCGCGTGAACGACACGGCAGATCCACGAGCCAGACGCATGGTCAGCGACGGTCGTCCTGGTGGTCGGTGGGCGTTCTGGCGAAGTGGTGATCAGCACGAGCGAGCGAGAAGAGAGAGCAACATATCACGACGACGACACGCCACTAATGAATGATGGTACGTAGAGGTAGATTTGATCAGAGAACTGGCTTCGCACCACGTGCTTGGAACGCGCCAATGATGAACATCGACAACCTTCCGTCACAGACTCGTTTACCTAACTTGAACGCAACAATAAATTACAATTTATTAACACGCAAATAAATCATTATTCATCGTCACAGTTCTGAATGTTTCTCAGCTTCTTCGTCCATCCGCACACCGTCCGCGTCTGGCTGCACGTCAGCGGCCGATGACGGCGGCGCGACGCTCTCTCGGTCGGTCGTCTTCTCTCGGAACTCATCCATTAACTGCCTAATTTCGTTATCGTAATCTTCCCATTCCGCGACTATCCGTCGCGCACTCGTCAATTTTGGTTCCTTTGTTTTTGGATTGTTGCACAAGTCGATAGTCTTCGCGCTCGCTTTCGACTCGTTACTGCACCACGTCTCGCACCACAACCATTCCTGCGGCAAGGACTTGATCGCGACCTAAAAATCGAACACGAAAACAACACGTTGAGAACAATGCACAACTACATAAAGTGGGTCAAGGCTTACCTGGTGAATCATGTTATTTGGCAAGTCCTGATCGAGGTTGGACAGACTATTCGGATCTTGACTGAGACCTTGATATTGGCCGCGCAAACGATCTCCAGCAGCAACTCGCCGGAACTTCTGCAAATCCACGACGTAGAGAGCACTGATATGGTACTTTCGACCATGAAGGTGACTCGCCCAATAACCCGATTTCCAGAATCGATAACCATCCATGTCCTTACGACTTTCACAGAATGGCGTATATCCGTATGGAGCACCCTCCAAGTCCAAATCGCGCAACTCTTTCAAGTCGGCACGGACAACTTGGTCAGCATCGACGAAGATGATCTTCTTCACGTCCAACGGGAACAGCACGTCCAAGAATAAAATTTTGTATCCCCAAATAATTCGCTGTTTCTCGGTCTGCTGGTGCAACCAACGCGGCCACTTATACTGGACCAGTTCGTAATCGAAGCCGTACTTCTGCGCATAGTAAGGCAAGAAATCTTTGAACGTCGGCGACAAATAGTTCTTAAGAAACCAGAATTTGACAGGTGTCTTTGTGTGCTTCAAGACGCTCAACATCATGATGCGTAACAGCCTTTCGTAGAGATGGCCAGACGCCAGAGAGAAGACGTTAATGCGATCAGAGTCTGTATCTTCAGTGTCATTCTGTCCACTTTTCTTCTTGCTACTCCACGAACTGCTGATCGAGCCCCAAATGCTGCTGACTTGTTCATCTTCTTCTTCGCTGTCATACAGCAATTCTTCGCGTTGCTTGTCCGGTTTCTTGTTTACTCGAATTTTGATGACGCGACTTCTGAAGTCGCTGATCAGAGTAATCACTTCCGGTGATTCTGAATGCGAATCGGTTCCCTCATGACTAATTATGTTGTAAATGTCAGCGCTACGTCCTTCGCGCAGTTGCAATGTCCACAATCCAGCATTAGCTTTCAGCTGGAAGTAACCCAAATTGGCCATCACAATCGTATCAACCATCGCCGGCGTCTTCTTGGTGCTTAAAATAAACTGCAATCCACGAGGCGGATTCCCTGTACTCTGCTCGAAACAGTGCCCTTCCAGCAACAGATATTCCAATTCGAAGTCGGCCCAAACTGCGGCTCCTTCAACTTCGTCCAAGTGAATGTTGTCTAAATCGTAAGGTGACCGCACAGCTTCGACCAACCAATTTTCTGGTGTTGCCATACCGAGTGTCAAGAGTGAAGAGGTTGGCATGTTAGAGAAATACGCTCGCCCCTGAGGCACATCGTCGATGCCATTATCTCCGAAGTTGGGTTCGGCATCAATTACAAATCTAAAGAAGTTCTTCAGAGGCATGTCCGAGTGCTTGTCGACACAATTCAGGAATACTTTGATATTGATGTTGGCAACTTTCTGCAGAGTAATTAGAATTGGGGACAACTTTTGTGCGCCTCTCGAGACGGGATCGACGATGCCAATAATATTGAGAGATGGCTGTTCGGGTGATCTGGCTGGCAACGATATCGCGCTGTGCTTATCGCCGTGGAATTTGATTTCATGACGCGTTCTGGATTGCGGATTGGCGAGCAGAATATTGCTGATCTTCATGACCAAATCGCTGCACAGCTTCGGATGATCCTTCTCCTCTTGAGTCATTTCCTTGAGGATCTTCTCACCGAAAGCCAGCATTGCGTACCGCTCCATCAAGTTGAAGTCGCTGATCGTGAAAGGTTCCGACTTGGGTACTTCGATTAGACGCCCATTGAGAATAACAACGATCTGATCGCTCTTGACGTTTAACACTTTGCCGGAAAATGCTTTGTGAAGATGAAGAATGTCAGCATCATCCTCTAACGATTTCAATGCAGCGGTGAATTTCTCGACGTGTTCAGCGGCGACGAGCTCTCTGGCAGCGTCCACATTTTGTTGGACTTGCTCAAAATACGAATCAGTGACGAGTTTTAATAAGAAGGAAAGTAAGGATTTGCCCGTCAGTGAAGAAATGCCTGCTTGGATAGCTTTCGTAATACCACCATCGGAATTGTAGATGAGACCAATTCGCATTCTGTCGCTGTTCTCTTTCATATTCGTCAGCGCGTCACGAAGTATTTCTCGTGCTGCTATTGTCTCGAAGTCGGCGGCAATCCAAACAGTGATTGGCTTGCATGTCGAATCGTCGGTAATGATGTGTTGCAAACGACTGGCGACTGTAGCACCCAAATGGTTTGATCGAAAAGCTAAGTAATCTTCCAACGTGTGTGAACCGGAAATTAGCTGGCCACTAATATCGACAAACGTCTGTGGTGCATCGGCGGATTCGCTACCAACCAAAATGTGCCTGTTGAGGCGAGGCACGACATTGGGTTGTGACATCAACCAGTCAAGAGGATCGTGAGAATCAGTCAACACTCCCTTGTAGATGGCCTTCTGAATAGCTGGTGTCTGGCGCATAATCTCCGTCAGAATGACTTCTTCGAACATTTCGGCATTGAGTTGATTCTAAAGCAGTATCAGTAATAAATAATTTTTTCTCTGTGTCACTTCATTGATTAAACCAACCTCTTTCAATACAACTCCATTTAGTAAGGCTTTTGTCGGTCCTCCCAGACCAGTCTTATTGAGAAATTCCCAAGCTAATTTTCGTCCAGTGTCGTATTGCGAATCAGACCCGAACACCAAGTCGAGGTCTTCACGATGATACTTGAGCTTGAACTGCGACGTGACATCATCGGTTGTCAAATCGCGGACTTTGGCAGTAGCCGTGGCGGCGGCGATCACATCGGTGAGGAATGAGAGTCCTTCGTATGGTGTCTTCTGTTGGCTCACGAAATTGAATGCGTTCAGACACGCGACGCCTGCATCTTGGTAACCGTCGACTGACAAATCAGGATTCACGGCAAAAATGAAGCCAATCCTGACAGGCGCTTTATGAATGTAGAACGACTCAGACAACCTGATGATGTCGAGCGACTCCTTCCTGCTGGGATCGATGATCAGAATTAAATGGTACAAGTTCTTGCGCACATTTCTCAACATGCCAGGATATATTGGCTGGAGCATGTCGCTTAATCTCGACGGCCATTGTCGGTACATTTTATCATTCTCGATGTCGTTGATGTAGATGACGGCTGTATCACGGATGTCCACTTGATACTCTTGCTTATCGCTTCCAACATCCAGTTGCAGGAATTTGTCCAATCTGTCTTGAGCGCTGCCCGATAAAATATGGCTCAGTGCCTCGACGAGTTTCACTTCTTGTTTGATGGTATGCAGCAGGCTAAAGACGTCGAGTGAATCAACATCGAAGTACATTCCGTTTATGAACAGCGCCGTGTCGGCTGGACCAAGATTGAGATGCTGCGTGAACATTTGCTGATTCTTATCGATTTCTTGCCGCAATTCACTGTCTACTCGCACTTTGATGAGCGACTTCGCGACTAGGGGAAAATTTTGAGCAATATCCCGCATCACTCGTAGCCTTTCGTCTCTGGCCGATGTCATAATTCGCTTCGCTGTTTGAAGGCTTAATTCTTGCAGCTGCCACACTTTCAATGTCGCGATTTCTTTCACGCTCTCCAATAAATGTGTCTGAAACTCATCCAACTTGTCTGTCTTGTCCGGATGCAGAGACTTGAGCGTCGAGAAGATGAATCCTTCGACTTCATCAGGTCTCTGAGAATCATCCCGATAAGCGTCCGATTGGGTTTCTTCTCCCTTGACACGAGTGTCATCCTGAGCTTTGTATTCTGTACTTTTGATGGCGAGTTCAACTCCGTAACCGGAAAGACTGACTTTGGACTTGCTTGGCTTGCTGACGCGATGACGAACAACAAACTTGACATCACCTCTGTGGGCAGAATGTTTGAGAAAATTATACAACTCGACAAACGAGGAAGTTCCGATTTCGCCGTAGAGAATGGCAACGACTGACGCTTCTTTCAGCGAATTCCATCCCCGATACGCGTGGTCAACTCTGTAGATTGGCGGATGAACAAGTGACTGGTCATTGGCTACTTTCTGCAACAAGCCATTCAATAAATTGCCGGCCACATTGACGTCGCACGCAACACTCGACTCGCCACCGTCGGCATCGTGGGCTAATGCACTAAATTCAATGACAGAATCACAGTTAGCGAATTGATCCAGATCGCGATCTTTGGCCATCTGCTCGAACATGGCAATAGTGGGCGAGTGTGCACGAAGAGCCAGCGCGAACTTCATGAGAGCCAACTTGGACGGCGACCCGAGAATCGAGCTGGCCACATCCGTGGTAACGTCATACTGGTCGCGTGGACTCATCTTCTGCAACATGTCTGCCGAGAGCTTCTCGTCGAGAGTGTCGATAAATTTCCAGAAGTACTCGTCGTGTTCTTGAGCAAGAAATTCGCTGGCTTCCAAGTGCAGTCTGGTGTCAGACCACTTGCCGTAGAGTGACACAGACACCGATTTGCGGTTGGACAATGTTGCCTGGCCCGTGACCATCATCGAGACCAGTGTCATCGCGATGCAGATGCCGACACACTTGGTGGTTGTCGGCGACATGTTTGGAGAAATGAATTATTCTCAAGAATAATTTGGGAGTCGGTCGATACATGGAATCATGATTCGGCTCGCATGTACCTCGAAGCGCAAGTCTTCTGCCAACTGTTACGCAATCGACGATCGACGATTCGACCGGCTGGCGAGAGGGAGCGACACTTGGAGTGGACGAATCTGACCAGGACCAAGGACCAGATGGTGATGATGGACGGTGATGAAGACATGGATGATGTCATACAAGAGATGGCCGGCATCGATATTGAGCCAGTCAAGAAACGAGCCCTCTGCGAACGATGCGAGTAGGTCGATGCCGTTCAGGTTTATCTGCATGTCATTCCTTCAAGCGCGTCATTTCTCTTACTCAGACGACCCATCACTGTCTGTTTCTGTCCACACCTGCCACCGACACCACTTCAGGTCCACAGTAGAATATTCATCCTGCAGCATCCCGGTGAAGAGAAACGCTGCTTGAGGACAGCGAGAATCTTGGAGCTGAGTTTGCCGGAAGAATTCATCACTGTGATACGAGGCAAAAAGGCAAACTAAACTAAATAATTAGCTTGAGTGAATGTCACGGAGGTGTCTCCTTTGGAGAAAGGAGTGCAAGATGTGATCGAATGGCAAACGTCAATCGACGCAACTGATCTCGCTCGACAGTGCTTTTCATGTATTAATCCGATTAGGTTGCGTAATTTCGCGCTTTTCGCATGCAATGCGAGTGACAAGTTGCGTGACGATGGTGATCCAGTGGACAGACTCGTTGCCATTCATCGATTGCCATTCATCGTCACCACGCGAGTGCTGCTCTTTCATTCCATGCCATTCTTTTTACTTGCAGTTCACCGCCAAGAGACACGCGAAGCTGCGAGAGATTCTCGACTGCGACAATACTCTCCTTCTGTACCCAGGTCGCGGTTCGACTCAACTGGAGAACATCGCCACTGACCGGGCGTACAACATTCTCATAATAGACGGGACATGGGCTCAGTCGAAGTCCATTTACCACAATAGTCGCGATCTGCATGGTGTTCCGCGTGTCGAGTTGCACTCTGTTCCCAGCAAGTACGTGATTCGCACCCAACCAACTGAACGGTGCTTGTCCACTGTCGAGAGTGCGGCTCTCGTCCTCTCGCACCTGGAGAACGACGAGCACATCTACCAGTCGCTGACATCACCTCTGCGGGCTCTGTGCAATTTCCAGCTTGCGCGTGGTGCCGTTGAACACCACAGCAAGGAGTATCTCACGTCCAATGTATCGAATGGTCTAATTTCTGACAGCAACAAACGAGGAAAGCGAGATGTTAGATTTTTACTGTTCGACTGACTGACAATTGTAGAATTGTAAAAAGTTACTTCTGCATAATTTATTGGGGGCGAAATGCATTCGTTGTGTACTTATCTACTTTTTGAACTCCGCTTGCGCAAATCGGCG
This sequence comes from Osperalycus tenerphagus, assembly GCA_022876805.1. Lineage (NCBI taxonomy): Eukaryota > Metazoa > Arthropoda > Arachnida > Sarcoptiformes > Nematalycidae > Osperalycus > Osperalycus tenerphagus. The sequence continues at coordinate 32,620 of JAGGCA010005630.1, read as the reverse complement.
ATCATTTCATCACGGAGCTCGTTCAGCTCCGAATCTCCGCAATCTTTTGCAATAAACAATCGAGAAATGTCTCCGGACTAAAAGATTTAACGATCTTTAGCGATATTGTCAACTCTTGATAGTGACTTAACGTTCGCTGAGCAATGAGACTCATAGTTAGGTTGTTCAGTAAATTTGCGCCGTTGGGTAGTCAGAGTGATGTGATTTGAATGATAACTATTTGTAACACCTCAGCTCGCAACGAGATGCATTTGTTGGTCTCTTTCCTCGATCGACATGATGTGACAATTTATGTGGCGCTGACAATTTATTAAACAAAATCTAGAACATCTGGCTGCAAGCATAGAATACATTTGTACAGACTGCCCAAAGCGACTCACGATTCCGAATCATGACGATTCGCATCTCTATTTACTTAAATAGCAACAGGGAACACACACACTTAGTTGAAACCACAATCAGGCCGAGTAAAAATTCCAAAGGGATATCAAATAACAACCACGAACATCATTAAAACAACTGCCAATTGTTTCCCGACAAGGAGCTAGACTGCTCGAGAAGGTGAGCGATCTGCTCGGGAATGGCGTGTCGAAGCCACAAACGGTGCAGTTCGCGGTACGACGACTCGCATAGGTGCAGAGGATTGCCGCGGGCGAGACCCTGATCAGTCTCGCCGTACTCGTCGATGTACGGTGGAGCCATGTAGCAACCTGAACGAGAACATAACTATTAGTTCGCGACCAGGACGTCGGCAAACAATTAATAAACGGCTCACCTTTCGTTTTGCCAGCTAAAAGGAGGATCTTGCAGTCTCGGATGCGCAAGAAAATTCCAATTCCTGCACCGCACACATGAGCGTGATGCGTACACGCGCCCACCATTGTCCCGTCCATGTCTACTTGACAACAGTAGCTCTGCGAACAGAGCATCGCACCGCACACCAGGCACATGGTAGGTGATCGCGAGTCGTCGCCGTCCGAGTTGGGACAAGTGAACTGTGACACGCTGTTGATGAGCTCGCTGTAGTCATGCGGCAGAGATACCAGCTGGTTGACTTGGTGTGGCTGCACAATTAAGCGCAGTGGCAAGTCCGTTGGCGATGACAATTGAGACGGGTCTGCATTCACCCTGATCATATGATGCACACGAGGGTGACGAGCCCAGTTCAACGCCAATTGTCGCATAGATGGGCATTCCAACAATTCGTTTAGCGATTTCGGCAGACCCAAATACTGACACAGACAGTTGAACTCATCCATGGCCGGCAAGTCGGCCGACGACGCACACCTTTCCAGAAGAGGCGGCGGCGTGACGTTTGTGGCAAAGTGGAAGAATATTGCAGCACATCTCAGAAATGGTAACAGGCTCTTCTTCAGGTGATGAATGAGCTCATCCGATTCGGGCACTCGACCATTCACATGGCCGGATGCACGAATTACATCCGAATAGAATGTCTGCAACACTGTTAATTCCCTCGATTGATCGGCAGAACAGCCATCAACATCCATCAGTTCTTCATTGTCAATCTTCTGCGACAAAATCACCTGAATCAAGTGAAATACCAGAACGAGATGCAAATAGTGTTGATCGAAACGATTGCCACCGGAGATGGACAAGAACGGTTTCGAATGATCGTCGTCGTTTTCGATGCCATAAAGTGCCGGTGATGTAATAACCTGCGACACAAGAATTTCGAATGCATCCAAGTCGAGACACGAGTTGGCATTGGTGACATGATGATCGTTGACCAGCAAATATCTCAAGATGCGGACACAGTGACTGCGAACGATATCGTTGCGAAAAATTGCGCTCGATGAAGTGACGTAGCGGACTAGAGCTTGTAGACATGAATACTTGCGCGATGACTGGTCACCGAAGATCAACTTGCCTTCTTCTCTCAACAACCGCTCGATCGCCTGGATGGTAAACGCGACTCCCCAGTAACTTAGAAGCGAGACGCGATCGTCTTCGATATTGGGATGCACGCCCAAACCAACCGTGTATATTGCTTGTGACAGTGTCTTCATCATCTCGGTCAGTGATGCTGAGAACTTGCTCGTGGGCACGGTGTTGCATCGATACTCTTCGACTGCCGTCTCGAAGTCCGTGGCGGTCATGGACGGAAGAGCTTGCAATACTTCGCGCATCTCTTGAGCCTTGAATCGGCAGATGTACTTCTCTCCAGACTCGACAGTCATCGAGGGATCTTTGATCCAAATAGGCTGCACTTTCTCAACGGCGAATCGAAGAGCCAGAAGCCAGTCAGTCAGTGAAATCAAATTGCGCGGATGACTAGGTACTGTAGGTTCAATTTGTGGTATGAGTGGTATCACAGCGTTGCTCAGGCATTCGCACAGCGGGCACAAAAACTCGTTCTTGTCGACATCGAAGCTCACGTGGCGCCCATATCGCACCGGCCGTCGTCGTTCTTTGACGAGAACCGAATCGAAGAACTTCTGCCAGCAGTCGCTGTGCATAACGTGGCCACAAGTCGATATGTGAGGACCAAAGTAGAGATCAGCCGGCGTAAAGAGAGTGTCAATTGCATTCGCTTGATCACTCCCATTGCCACCCGCTGGCCACAGTTTTCGGTCTCGATTTTTCGACAGAACAGTTGATCGTTGTACGAAAGCAGCCAGAACCATGCACCGATCTCCGAGCGCAATTTCCTGCTCTTCGCGGCACAAGATGCAAGTGTGACTGTCGACTGACAGGCTCCTTCCTCGCTGCTGTGGGCCGAGCGCGATGGGGTCTTTCAAGAGCGGGTCGGAGAGATCCATCATGGAATCCGACGTGCTTGCTTGAGATGATGGACCGCAACTTTCCGTGTCTGTGTTTTTGAAATATTCGGCATTCTCTTTGATGAAACTATTCTGCATCGCTGTCATTTGCGCCATGATTCGCGCTCTTCTCGCTGCTGCAATCTCGGCGCTACGCTTCTTATCCTGCACCTTCGGAGCAGCAGTCGAGACATTAACAGAGACTGAAGAATTGATTATTCCCGCCATATCGTCATTTCCTTTCTTCTTCTGTGCAACTGAGTTGAACTTCCCGATGACCCAGTTCAACAGGTCTTTATGAGCGTCGACACGCCGGCAAGTGAGACATACTTGAAGAAGATCGGAAATTCCATTTTGCGCTGCCAGAGTAGTGAAATTGAATCGTTCCAATTCTTTTTCCTCTTCATGCAGAGCGATTCCAATCAGATGGAGGACCTTCTCAAATTGTGTTTCCGAATACGAAACAGCACACAAGTTGACAGTTCTCCCGAGAACAATCTTCATTACATGAAGCATGATGTCGCACTGGAGAATGTAGGTTAACTTGGCGAACTGCGGTGCCATATCAGGCGGTACGGGCGGTGGACAGCAAATCAGCTGTTCGTTATTCTGTTTCTTGCGCTTCAACTGCGTATCTTCGGCAGCTGACTGGTCTTGTCTTGTGTAATGATAGAAAAAAGGGCTGAAATCCTTGTGAAATTCCGGTTTCAATTCATATTTGCCGGTCGTCGAAGGTGGTGTAGGGCGCTTGAATACGGCGACTTCACTGATGACACTCTCGATGCCGAATTCACAGTTGTGCGTCGCCTCACGAGGCAGTAACTTGACTAATTCCGAATGCGTCATCGGTTCCATCGAGAGCCACTGAATGATCTCCTTCTTCAGCTTGTCTTTCTCGGTCACTTTACCAACTCCAGGTACGAATCGTTCACTGATTACCGTCACCAGCAAACTGAGAAACTCTTCGACCAAAGAGATCGTCTGTCGCATGTAGTCTTCTTCCGGTTTCCGATTAACTCCTTCATAGCTGTCTTGAGCCCAGAACAAAAGGCCAAACTTATTCAAAATGTGTATCAAGTACTCGTTTGGATCCAGAAGTGACGCGACGATCTGCAACATGAGTATATCTCGATCGTACATCTCGTCTCTGAGTCTGACGTTGTGATAGAAGTAAACTTGATTGACGAGCGAGTACCCGTTTCGCCGCCACATTCCCGAGCGGAATTGAGCAATCATCACTTGGTTTCTCAACGGCAATTCCATCAGCTGTACTGGCGTCGGTTTCTTGCTCATGTTAGCGAATTCAGGCGAGTTGTACGACAAGTCATATCGACCCAAATAGAGCAGCAAGCCGGCAACAAACCGGGAGAGTGGCAGGTGAATAGTGACCGGCAGAGAAGAGACATCGTAATCGATGCACTGCACTTGTGTTCCGCGCAATTCCCAGTTGTTCGTGGTCATTCTGCCACTGGCATCTTCTAGTTCTTTAAGAGAAGCACGCAGCGCTTTGATCAGTACAACACGATCAGATGCACACCAATCGATGAACTGAGTGATGACTGGAGCTAACTTCAGTTGCAAATTTATACCAGTCTCCCACTCAGCCTCAAACTCGACGTGCTGGCCAACTTGACGCACGACGGTATCCATTCCTTGCATCCACTTCAGTAAATCAGTTAACGTACTCACGCCGTGCATAAAATTCTTACGCAGACTATCATCCCACTCGGTTGGTTTGACGGATAATAAATATTTCAAGTCGAACAAGACGAATTGAGCTCGACGGAAACCAAGAATCGTGGCCTGGTTTCGCTCAAATGCCAATTTACCGTCGTGGTTCCGGTGTCGAGCGCACTCGCCGAGAAACGTCTGCAGTAAGGTGACGACGGCATCGTCCTCGGCAACAAGTGCGTGAGCCAAAGTAGGTACCGTGTAGATTTGCACAGACAACGATGTGATAGAGACTGAGTGATCGTGGTCGTCGGCAATGAAGTCCTTCATTAGCGGTGTGTATATTCGAGTGAATACTTTCGCAAACGCTTTCTTCGAACTGGCTTCCATCAGCATGCCACTAATGAATAACAAAATAATAATGAAATAACAAATTACAATCCTAGAGGACATGCTTACCTGATGAAAAGTTGATGCCACTGATTCCGTGCCGTCTTCCACAGCTGAGTGTCAGCTTTCATGATGCATTCCAGCAGCAGAGTTGGTGTCGAGTCCGAATCGTCACCGGTGGCCCTCGAATACGGTTCCATGAGTATGCGACTGAACACAGCTCTAAATCCTTCGCAGTACGCCAGAATGTTCTGTAGCCAGCTTAGCAGTCGCATGGCAAAAGTCTGATGTGCGATCATGTTCGTGTGCATAATGTCAACCCGTAACGATTTACTTCCATGGCGCGAGGTAATTCGTTCGATCTGGTTCTTGACATGTTTACAGCTGGTGAACGGAGCGCAGGTAACGATCGAGCGCCCCTCGCGATCGATAGTTGTGGCGAAGTCGATGGCCTTCTTCTGGGAGCACTCAATAGCGCGCGATAACGTTGAAATGACCTGTGAAACAAAGAATGGAACTCTAAAATTCCAAGTCTCGAACGTACAAATTGGCTTTGCAATTATCCGAATTAAACTGCTGCCAGTCCACCAAGCGCTTTACCTGCTCATAGGTGTGAATCTCATCGTTGAATAGCATCGTTGCGTAAGTATCCGCCGTGTCACTCTCTTCACTGTCGTCGTCGAGTTTCAGGTCAGGCGGCAGACTCTGTCCCTGCTGCCAAGTGACCATCTCAAAACAATACTGAAGAACTGTTCGGACAGCGAGCGAGAATCGCTGGACAAGGTCATCAGGCAGACGACTGATGGGATCGTCCTTGTGATCGGCCCGACTCGGTGGCACGCCTGGCCTGTGAATGGCACAAGATGCGAAGGACCTCCACGCTTCCCGGTCACCGCAGTCGCAATATCCTCCTCCCCCACTCATCGACATCCGATATCGGTGATTGCGGTGCTCGCTGAACAACGTAAACAAACAACAACTTCACATCGAGCAACTATTCGCAGTGTTCCTCTGACCTGTTCTTGAAGCAGTCGACGCAGAGCACGCAGGTCGGGTCGAGTCCGCAATCTCGACACGAGTAAGTCGGTTCACCGGACTTGAATACCCGACCGCAGAGTGTCGGTGGCGAGTCCAGCTGCTTGAGTGCTTCGAAGATATCTTCGGGCGCTGACGTCGTGCCGGCAATGAAGAGCTCCAGAGGCGTGAACAGCACTCTCTTAGCTGCATTTTCGTCGTAGGTGATATTGAGACAATCGCAATCGAGTTTGGGAGCCAATATTTTTGGGACTTCCTTGGCCCAGTACTTCCGCAACGTTCGCTCGTCCATCGCCATCATTCCAGGTTTGCGTCACTTGCAGGTTTTTGTCGCGCGAGGCGCTGCGAGCGAGCGGAT
>JAGGCA010005630.1:0-18145 GCA_022876805.1 Osperalycus tenerphagus | reverse complement strand
ACGTTGACGTAACGAGAATCGCGCTGCAAATTGTTTATGTAACTCAGCTCGCAATGATGAGCTATCGTGTTGCGCAACTTCGACTGGAGATGTTCAGGTGCGCTATTCTGACTGCGTCTAGACCAGTACCCGGGGTGGGTAACTCAAATCGACTACCGGGCCATAAAAAGGTGTCAGACATGCTCGCGGGCCGCAATCATTTTTATTTCTCGTTCAAAATTTTCAATACAAATGGAACTCACTTATTGAGCCCATTTCGCGACGTTTCAGTTCGCTTTTCGCTACTAAACTGTCAATCTTAGGCTCAAATGACTGGTTGACATGAATCTTTACACACACTATAAAATTTTCGTCGGTCAGACTCGCATCTTCGCAACATGTCCTCTGTGGATTGGTGACCACGTTATCAGGAAATGGTTGCTAGTCGGCGCAATGTTAGATTTCCTCTAAAGTTGGTGTCCGTCGATTGTTCGTTCGTTGTTTTTCATCCAAGGGCACATCCAGATCATCAGGCGGGCATCTTGTTGCCCACCCCTGGTCTAGACAATCACGCGAATTGCGAATGTCCTCATATCGAAATGCCTTTCGGGACTGCTCAGAAAAATGTGCCGAAAATGACAGCTGTAAATGGCTCAAATGCGACGAGATTTATGGTCCTTGCGAACGATTATTGATGACCGTATATCGATGGAAACCGACGACGAAAAATATGCGTCGATATCTAGTCAAATGCGCTAAGCTACGAGATGAGTTCTGAAAGATCTCAGCGCGGTTGACGAAGGCTCGCCACTGTACTGACAGGGCATACTTAATGGACACGAGGAATCAAATAGCATTGAAGTTGACAAATTGCGTGCCACTCGTACCACTCGTGCCACTCGTGCCACTCGTGCCACCAAGAATAATTGCAACTGTCTGCATTGGCGGCTTTCGCATCGCGATGTCTCTATTGATGAATACACTTGGTTGCTGCCACTGCCATCAAAGATGTTTGCCATTTTAGATCCCTATTCAAATTGCCTCTAGTGTGTATCTCATTTCCAAACGTTAACTTTGCGGAATATATCAGATTCGAATGTAATACATAATCTTCCATTCAATAAGGTAACGCGATTGCGTAATGTTCAGACAAGAGAGCCTAGAAATATTTTGATCGCTAAAGCAGAAATCCATTCATCCATATCTGTCACGTCCATTTTGTACATGAAAAATGTTCAACATACATTGTAATCGAGGTGTGCGCATCGCTGCCCATTTATGATTAACGCGTGCAACGATTTTCCATTTGGGAAAGGTGATCGAAGTGCATTGTCATTACGAACACAGCACCGAAGCAGGACTGAGATAAAGAAGAAGGGCAACTCGTTGAGAATATCCGAGAATACTTCCGAACGAAATGAATCGTGCACAAATCAATTTGTTCTGCCCTTTGCCGTGTTCGTGCAGCCGCTGCACTGCAGCGCTCGCTTAAATCAAATTTTAATCTAACGTGAATTGTATGTTTTTGTCATTCAATCGCGTTCTCTGCAAATCGCTGTCATCTGACAATGTCGCGATTCTCATGCAGCCTAGAAGCGTGCAGCAAAATTTCCCATGCAAATCACATTCAGTTAGCGGCCACTCTAATACACTTGTTTACTACCGACGAAAATTAGGATTGATAATGAGCGAGGAAGCAGACACGCCATTCCAGTGATTCGCACGCGATTCAGACGCAATTCAATTCATTCAGCCATCGTTTTGTTGTTTCATCTCCACGTGTGGTGTGTTCAGAATTAATTATTATTAAAATCTAATTATCAGCTCGCACGCCGAATGAAAGAGTCGTACGGCATCTACTTCGTCCTTACGTGATACCGATGCCCCATAGCTAACTGTGGCGAATTCAACGTTTCGGATATTTGCTTGCATGTACGATCGACAGGCAACCTGTCACATGTTTCATATTCAAACAAGAAGAATGCATCACCGTCGAAATTGATTTGAGCGTTTCTCTGCATGACACGTTGAATTGCAGGAAAGTGGCATTGCCGTTGGGCGAAACCTCCTGAAATGTCGCAAATGTGCGGTGCCTTTCAGGTGTGATGTGCGCGATGTTGATCGGATTTTGCAGACGTCTAATAGAAAGACTCTCGCTTGGCTACGAATCATTTTTTCTGGTTCCGAAAGTGAAATGCAGATGCATTCGTGCGAAGAGGAAACTGCTCACGATGCCCTTTGAAAACGCGAAGTGTGCTGTCGCAACGACGACGTTGATCAATAACCATTTCTTTCGGCACAGTTTCCGTGTCTCTTGTCGAATTATTTTGATTTCTACTTGTTGTGTCAGTTCCGACTTGCTCCGGGAAAGTTCCAACATTTTATAGGGAACCTGATAGTTAACAGAATCTTCAATTATTATCTTAACGAGAAATCGAAGCTTGACATGAATTTCAACATTCGTAGCCTGTTTATGAGCACGTCCATTGAATTCGTCGCGCGCTCTTTCTGTGTACTGTTTTCCGCAATCGCGAGCCACGAAAACGTTGCAGCTGATTCGTGTAAACAAACCGACATTTCAAATGACATTTACGAGAATTGATTTTCGCTATTCAAGCGTGCAGTAGCGAATCAGGAAATCAGATCACACAATTCGCATTGACAAAATTCAGCTTTCCGTGAAATCCAAACTGAACTTATCTTCAGCGTTGATTCTTTCATTAATTATTCGCCTACATTTCTTCTGCACTTATTTCGATTTCGGTTTCGTTTTGAGTGCACGTTCAGCTTAAACCAGGCTGTAATTAATATTGCAGTGATCGCGCTTATATTTAATCAAACAAAAAATGACGACGACAAGCAAGTCTCTCATCGACGGAATGTAAATAGTGAGAGCCACGCTTATTGGTGTTACCATCCATGTGCTAATTTGCTTACTATCATCGTAATGGTTCCAGGTGTAATTGCCTTGCGTTATGTGATGCGTTCTCTATCAAACGTAATTTAATTTGCAGTTGTGCAACAGTGAGAGAGAGCATAGAGAATGGCTGGGTTCGATTCCTGACATGGGTAACGCGAAGGAGGAAGACTCAAAGCTCGTACTCAGGTTATTCATGCCGAGTTTCGTGAGCTAAATTTTAGTTTGTGAACGATGACGTAAGGCATCCATCAGCTGTCTATTTTCGGTTGTCAGCAAGGAGCAAAATTACCGAAGCGAATTTATCTGTGCTGAACATATGGCTGTAATGTGCTAGAGAATGCACTTGAGCGGCGGTAATGACGCCAAAATTAGGTAAACATTAATAAAGGTGATACGTGCTTGGCAAATCGAGCTATCACCGTTTTTACGTGCCGCTCCTGTCATGCTGTTGCTTAATACAATCCCACTGTTACTTGACTGCATAATGGCGTCTTGATTGCATAACGTCTGCCAGAAATCGATCATTACGACAATAACACCGCAAGCTCACTAACAAATTGTGTACTTGGTCTCGAGCACTACGCAGGTAATAATCGAATAATGAAAGTTCTGGCAATCACGGAGATCGTCACGCAGAGGTTCCGCGATTAGTGGTCATGATGATCATGTAGTTTCGAAGTGCGAACCCGGTCATTTGAGCGACGTAAACGTTCAGCACACTCAGGAGAAATCTGAAATGGCTGGACTTCGCTTAATGTCTCATAAAAACGGGAACAGTTCTTAGATGCTGAAAGAAGTCGTGATGGCTGTCAAAATAATGGTCGGGTATTGTCACGTATATCGTCCGACACGTGATGCGCCTGAAAACGAGTAGCGAGATGGGTCTGGATTGATTTTCGTAGTTTCTCAGTGAAAACGATTTTCTTCCGGGCATTTACATTATTTAATTAAATCCTCAGTCGTAACAGGATGGCATTGTGAAGGAAAGAATGGAAGCTGAAGCATAAAAATTATGTGTAAAGTTATTTTACGAGCAGCATCCGCAGTTAGGTTGAACGATTATGGCGACGAATGAATATATAAACTTAGACGTCGTTCCAGAAGTTAGGACTCACATAGGAGCATCATCGTGCGATGATGCAAATTCGGTGTTGAGAGAAAATGACTGAATGTATGCCATTATCATGCGAGTCACCCACTCTTCGATTGCTTAGGTAACTCTTCTAGCAAAAAGTTTTCCCCATTCATAACTTAGCGGATTTTTCTTTACAGACTTTGCTTCTGTATCTGTCGAATCAGCCGGATGTCAATTTTCCGAGTGACTTATTCTCATGCCTGATTCCGGTGTGTGTCTCTACTAAATACGTGTGATAAGCAGCGTCATTTGATGTTCTCCATGCGTGTGCTTGCATCATGCCCGTCATCACACGATTTGTCCAGATGGACGGATTCGATTCAGTTATTGATGAAAATTACACAGAGCACGACTCTGATCGCAATCACTCGCTTGGCTCAACTGACAGTACAGATGCGTTAAGCTTCTCCTGACTATCAGTATTGACACAATACTGATATCGAATGTTTTTGCATGATCGCTTACTTATGACAGAATTCGTGTCACGTATGTTGGTCTCTTATGGCGTCGTCGTTATTCTTCCGACACCCTCTCTTCTTCGATCCATGGTGCCAAATGTCTTCTATGCTGAGTTGCGAATGTTTGTATTCGTGTCAGTGCATCTCATTGAGACTCAGATGAACCTGATTTTCTCCGTTCTCTTAACGGCTTAACATCTTCATTAGCGAAGCCTCTAATTAAAGCCGAATACGTGCGAATGTGCGCGCATTCGTCATGCTTTCATTAGTGCGAAATGTGCAAATCACGCACTTTACACTTTTGTACTTTAGTTTTGCAGTGCTAGCAAATCGATCCAAATACGCTAATTACTGAAATCCGAACAAAGACTGGAACGCGGAGAGAGACACAAACAGAAAATTGGTTCCCGAAGTTGCAAAAAATAATTAGGTACATACCTAGTTTATAACGTTCACCTACAATAAACCAGAAGCCACTGATGAAAATCACTATAAATTTTTATGATTACAATCGGAGGAGATGCAGAACAGGTCTTATTACGGTCTTAAAACACAGAGGTTACTTTTATCGATTTAATTAACTGTGAGGACTAATTGGGAATGTGAATACCGCTCGCTGTTGAGGGGATCCTGCGATACATATCGACCTGCGTTGAAGGCCTGTCGCACCAGATTGATGCCAAACCCGTGACAAACACGATGGAAAAGGGTAATCAAATTAGAAGCCAGGACACCACGTTGCTAACACAAACAAATTTTTTAATTTGCGTGCTACCCGCGTGCACACACATCACGTCTAATTTAGTGCTATTTCACTCAGCGTCACGTCCCTAATGGCAATTTAAGTCTCTGACATCGTTGTCTTGTGTGTCTGCATGCGTTCTTCGTGAGACAGGCGAGTTGTCGTTCTGGCAACGTCTGTAATTACATTACGAATTGCAAATGTGCTCTATCCGATTTCGGTCGCTCGTCCTTCGAGCTCGAAATGCGGGCCGGCACAGAACGCGGATTAATAAAGGTGTGACAAGGCAGTGCGCGCAAAGGATCACATCAGGGTGCTTGCATCAATTCCAATTCGTGTCGCTCCCAAATAACGACATCACTGCCGACAGAGAAGCAGGACTGTCGAGTGAACGGCATCAAGATAATAGCGGTCAATTGATTGATGTGTGAAGACGGAGACGATGAGAGTGTGCACATCGCAATTTCTCATCTTCATTCTCATGCTCATCACTCTTTCACCATACCAGAGATGTTCTCTTCATGCATGCCTCTTCATCGCCTCTTCATTGCCATTGTTCTCCAGGTCCTTTCATTGCGCTTATATCCTTTTATTTTGCATTCCTGGCAATGTCGCCTCGCTAACGACATTCAGCTAACGATTAGAACGAAGTGCGAATTGAACGTCTCTGTGCCAAATTTGGCGCAGGTGCAGGTGACGAGTGACGAGTGACGCAAGTTCGGGAATAGGTCACCGGAATTATCTTCAGCGTTGCATTCATCCGATTGTGTATGAAGATTTTCCTATGTGCCGTTAATAGCCGATTATGCACCAGAGATTTAGTCATCTATTTCAGGCATCACTGGTTGCACTTGCACCAAATCCATGTTCAAGGCAGCGGTTAAGTTGTCAACGCGGCTTTGTTCAGGTCCATCTTGAGAATCGACCCGAATTGCAACTTACTCTGGAAAGAAGCTTTCAGAACTCCAACAGGCTACATTCTAGTCAATGTGTGCACATGTGTACAGTCTACATGCCTCATTTAACTTGCCGATCTGCTTCGAACTTCCGTTTCGAGGCTTCCGGGATCTCGAAGGCTCTGTGAATTCGTGTTGAAAACCGAATCCAGTGAAATATTCGATACCTGATCGAATTAATTTCACTGAAACCAGGTCGTGATACAGCATATTCATTAGACAGGCTCCGGGTCAACATGTTCATCGCGTAATTTGCTGCTATCCTCAACATCCATAATGCTAGATCGGATCCTTATTATCTCCGCTTCCTGTTACTGAACTCGATCCAATTTGATTAACAAAGCTCGCGCACTGCTATCGCGTTTATAAAAATTTACGATGAGGTGGTCGAAAGTGTGCGAAACAGATTTTCGAGTTAGTGGAGCGCGTGACATGCATAAAATATGAAATATAATGAGAGGCTGAAATGGCAAACATGATGATGTAAGTACTTTTGGAGCTGCATGAAAGTGGGCGCGAAGCTGAGTACTGATGTATCATGCGAATTGACGTATCATTGTGCCTGAGAATCACAAATGTCATCCTTTCACGTCGTGCATCTCCTTTCTAATCATCTACTTCAAACGAGTTCCGTCCAGCCCTCTCAGAAAAATACATCTGGCAAAAATCCATCTGGCCTGGCTTGTCTCTGCTGACAGTTCAATTCAAATCGCAAATTACACCTAATTTCCGCCACGAGCTCAGTATTTAGTTCATTTATTCATCAGAAAATTCGCGAATAATAATGTCGTCATTGTAAAATTAAATATTCATGTCACAATTATAACTTCATTATGCATCTGTAGTCGTTCTCGTTGGTGAGAAACAATAGTCTGGATTAGCAGCTGTTGGAGATAGATGAATGACAGCGATATGAGGCATGCGATGAATCTTTTTACGTGACAGTTTCTCTTTCACTGTTAAATTTTACATAAACAGCAGAAAATCAGTTGTATTGTTTCTGGTTGGACCCGATATTGATTGCGATGAATCATTGGAAAGTTCGGAATCTGACCCACTTCGACCACTGCAATGATTTTATGTCAAGAATTCTTGAAAATTTCTCGTCTGAGGCGAGAAGAGACATCATCACAAAGTGTATTTCGTTTACCTAAGTAAATTAAGTTTTCTGTTCAATAGCTGAGCAAAAAATCGCGGAACGAAACTTAACGTGGGTGCCACTCATAAGAAATTTTCCTTGTTTGTCTGTTACACGACTTCAGTGTATGACATAGATCGACTTTCCAATCGATTCCCAGGTGACTCAATTATTGCAACTCGTCACACAGCATTCTCATGTCATCTATCACTATGTACACAGAGATGGCATTTGAATAACTTCCTATGCACTCAAAGGTATTGCATTTGAGTACATACCGTTTCGTGAGTTAGAGAAAAACGGTCGTCAATATTTGATCATAACTGAATTTAAAATTCTTGTTCGAGCAACATTGTTTGTCTGACGAGATGGAGCTTGATCGCGGAGCATGGTAAGTAACGAAGACCGAGGCGAAGCTCAAGTTTCTTGGCGATGTCATAAATCCGAAAGCACTGCAACGGTAGCACAAAATTCGATATTTTTCGCTCTGCCTTCCTTCGCAGAGTAATTCGATAGTGGCACGCGGACTGTGTTAAGCTGGAGTCCAGGAGAACAATTCTTGACATTTGTTATCAACATTTTGACAAACAAACTGCGTCTCTCTTTCGTTGCTGCTGAGGTTGTGCGCTTGTTAAATTTGCCGATCGATCACATCTTTCACATCTTTCTCCAGAGTTTATTGAGCGAAACGCACTCACGAATTGACAATGTTTCAAAGATTCAGTTACCACCAAATGACCCGAATGGTCCAGTCGTGAACGTGGCCAACTTGGATCCTGAGAACTTCTTGGCCATTGTATCGGGCTTGTCCTCGTCTTCTGGAAGCAAGGTTGCACTCGACGAGATGCCGGACGTTTCGCTCTTGGCTGACACTAGTGTGTCATCGCTTTCCAGCATTCCGAACATCTTGCGAGGTTTCAAATATTTATATGTCATTGATCTGTCTCTCTTCTTGTCAACTTTGCCATGTTTCCAATCACTCTCGCTTTTCTGGTAACCGATCTTCTGTTCACTCTTCATTCCCGCGAAGTTGGTCGAACTGCCGATGCTCATAGCGGATTGAAGCGTTTCGCTTCCGCTTCCGCTTCCGATTTCGCTCTTCACTTTGGGCAGCTTGCCGAAACTGGCGAATTTCATCGTCTTGTAAGGGATAATCTGGTCGCTCTTAGATAACTCGATCTTGTGCGCACCTGCCCCACTTTTCGTGTCAAGTTCTAACTTCCGTTCGCTGGTTTCACTTTGTCGGCTCTTCTGCAAATGCAGCTTCTCTTCGTTATTCGTTGTCACTCGCGCCAAGTCGAGACCAGGAGCAGTGATCACTTTCTTTGCTTGTTGCTCACTCAGTTTCGCCTGCACTCGGCTACGCAATTTCTGAATCGCCCATCTTCGTTTTCTTTTGGCTCGCCACCGCAGGTAGTAGTAAATGCCGATCGCGATCAGTGCGATCATCACGATGACATAGATCGCGATTGATGCCATCAGAAAAGGATCAGATAGGTCCATCTTGCATCCGATGGACCTCGACAAGCCAGGCAAAGTTGTGATAACGAATTGAACTTGTAGTGAAATCGTTGCTGATATTTGGAGAATTTGAACAGCCGGTTTGCAGTGCGAATGTTCGGTGAACAATAAGAACACGATGGAGAACAATACGCGAACCGCGACTGGAACGAAAGCAAATCAAGCGTGCGGAAAGAGCAGGGAGGAAAATTGGCAAAGCTGTGCGTTTAACTTTGTTACGTCTGACAAGCGCTCAATGCTGGAACCTTTCCTGCTCATTTTGTGTGTCCAGCTCGCGCTGTTTGGTGCGATCTCCTTACTTTTTATTGCCATCATCATCTTTATGAGGCTCATGTTTCCTCTTTCACCTCAACGTGATGTTTTTCTATTTTTCTCGCAGTGACTAGGACGAATTTTTCTCTTCTGGACGTCATCACTGAATCGACATTCTGACTGCTCTTCTCGCAGTGTTTTGTCGAGTTCGCACAATCCGCAAGCTTTTTCCACCGTTTTCTCGCGAAGACTTCCGCCATCGAGTGCCTCCAGTGAACAAACACGCACACATTTTCCGTATTACCGTTGAGAGGCGTGCAGAAATCGTCACAAATTTCCATTGTGCTAGCAGTGGAACGGAAATTCGCT
Source organism: Osperalycus tenerphagus (assembly GCA_022876805.1). Taxonomy (NCBI): domain Eukaryota; kingdom Metazoa; phylum Arthropoda; class Arachnida; order Sarcoptiformes; family Nematalycidae; genus Osperalycus; species Osperalycus tenerphagus. The sequence goes on along the minus strand of JAGGCA010005630.1, from coordinate 8,675 downwards.
CGAAGGATAGCACATTAGAATTGGGGAGATAATGAGCAAGACGGAAGTACAAATACGCCTGGTCTTGCTTGGAGACGGAGGTACGGGAAAGAGCTCTATCTTGAAGAGATTCTTGTTCAACACATTCTGCGAGAAGCACCGACCAACTGTTGAGGACCTTTTTACCAAAGATTTCGACTTGGGTACACTCGTTCTGAAAGTAAGATGACGATGATGAATGGCTAGTTTCACTTATCAATGGTTCGGAATCGTTTATAACCATGTCCAGGTCGATTTCCTGGACACGGCCGGTGATTTACAATTTCCGGCAATGAGGCGTCTGTCAATAACGAACGGTAAGTAGGTGGTCGTGATGGTTTCAATTATGAATGAAAAATGAACAATTGAATAATTGAATAATCGCATTTACTGCTTTGCTTTGTTTAGGCAGCGCGTTTCTCATCGTGTACAGTATTGAAAATCCCTCATCATTCACAATTGCCAAACGATGTTTCGAAGAAATTCGCGAAGTCAGAGCAGATTTTCAGGTAATGGTCAGAGCGGTCATCAGAACGGCACGAGTGACTTTCGCTGCGTCCTTGTTTGATTCCAGGAAGTTCCGATAATTTTTGTCGGCAATAAATCAGACTTAAGTGACGAACACAGAGAAGTGGTCAAAGAAGACGTTGCCGAGTGGGTGTTCTGCGAATTGCCGAAACTGAGAACAAAAGTAAGATTGACTGTAGCAGTTCGTGTCGAGAATCTGTCACGCGAACCTCTTGTCCAGGTGATGGAATGCTCATCGAAGAACAACACGAACGTCAAGGAGATATTCAGCACGTTTCTTCAGTTAGCCAAAATTCCTCTGCCTTCGGATGAAGGATTGCGGCGTCGATCATCGGCGCACTCATCATATGGGGGCAATAAATCAAAATATAATTCCACGTTATCACCTCACCACGCAGAGTCGGCGTCTTCTGATCGGGAAGGCTCGTCCAACAGTGGGAGTCTCGCCGACAGACTCAAACCTCGAAGCCGCAGTTTGATCAGACGAACGAGTAAGAAGGCACAGAAATTGAAGGAACACGCGTCCGATGCCGACAACTGTGCCGTATCATAAACAGAGTTATGTAACCATGACGGTGTTTGTAACATATACGCAAGACTGGACTTGGAATTCTTACCACATATAATCAATTTTCGTGTGTACCCCATTTCAACAATCAGGAATCGAAACAACGATCTCAAAACGTCTTGCTATAAAATTTATAATTTCTGATTGTAACATGGACTTAACTATTGTCGCAGTCGAGACTTTGTTGTTACCAAATGACATTCCATAATACCTCACGCTAATAACTTATTTCAGCTACAGGCTCATGCCATTAACGTTGATATTTATCTAGTATCGGTTCATACCTGTTCAGCAGATGTGTAAATGATTACGAAACAGGTTCTTAAATTACAATTCTTATTTCATTATGCTCTCATACTATTAAAGATGTTCCAATATTTAATTATATTAAGACCGATCTTAGTGAAACTTGTTCAGACTAATAGACCACATTAGGCGATTACAGAAGCCGTTGAGACTATCTCTTAATAAGGACAAATATCATGCGTACGAAATCTAAAATTTGCGATTTTGCAAAATTAAAAATTCGGTATCTCGGGTACAGTTAGTTAGTAATATTTCTGGCATTATTTCCACAAAATTCGGCCATTGGCGCCCCCGAAACCTGCAGATATATGCCACCTTCAAGGTTCATTTTACCAAGAACCGCAAACCCGATTTGGATAGTCTTAAAAGCAGATGGACACTTGATATGGTCTGCGGGATGCGATCCCGTAGCTCGTATAGTTACCAACCTATCAGATACTCCCGAAAGTCAGGCTTGCCGCGAAATCACTTCCAGTTGGCCAACAAACTTCATACTAGTATATGTTATGTCACATGCTGTGCTCTACATGTGTGCCGAAAATCATCAAAACTCATCAAAACCAAACAATGCGCAGGTAGTGAAATAAGGAAACAAAATTCTCAATGTAAATGAGCGTCGGACTGTTCGAAGTATTGCCACGAACGGTTTACTGGCGTTGATGTGCACGAGAAACGCCAAACGTGGTCGGAACACGTCCTTTAGCATAGAGGAAGTCTAATTGACATCGGAATTGATTCGTTCACATTGCTGTGAACTGACATCTTCACCTCATCACTAGAATGCTCGTGTCTAATGATAGACTTAATTAAAACAACTTGCGAGTTGCAACACCCGATATGGCATTATACGATTATCATTATCGAACAAACAGTACATGTTGTTAGTTAATTTAAGCGAACAATTAAATGACAAAGTGATGAACAAATTGTGAATTTAGAGCAGGGAAAGCATAACGGGAACAGTTGTTCGAGGCGGTCTACTTGTTTCATTATAATAACTTAGATAACTATAACAATAAACTTTAACTCCTTAATCGGACTAGCTATTCGAATCGGTCGTGTCTGTCTTGCGTTCAGCATTTTCAACGATGTGCCTCATCTCCATTCTGATAAACATCTTCAGGTTCTCGTCGGTGACGAACCGCTCGACAGCCTGTCTCGCCCTCTCGCCACCATCGTGGTAGATCTTGGCCAGTTCTTCAGCGTACTGGATCCACACGCAGTTGTTGCATCCGGACATGCAGCAGTTGTCCGGTGCCTGAGGCAGGCCATCAGTCTGCATCTGAGCGTCGCCACCACTCGTCGAGCTTAGCCATCGATTGCTTAACGCAAGAGAAGCGTGAACACAGTGCCGATTAAGATCTGGAACGACATCATTTCGATGGTGACAACACATCATCCTCATCAATCGCTGTGTCAACATGACCAGCATGATGAGAAACTGTTCGCTGTGATGGTCATGATGGAAGATAAATGGTATTGAGAGAGCAGCAGGACGAAAATAAAGATGAGCTTCGTTTCAAGTTCGCTGTTGCATCAGTTGGATGGCGCACCGTCAGAGTGCGCCACGGGCTCTGACGGAGTCAACCTTTACTTGAGGATTGACTCCCGAAGTCAAGTTGCTGCACTCTAATTGTCAATATCCAACGTAACAATTCCAGGCGACACTTTAGTCCCGCGCAATTCCGTTCGCTATTCAGATGCACGCGGCAGAGATGGTCAGACGGTCAGATAATATCTATCATCACATACATACATACACGGTTAGTCACTAACATTTGGACACTTTTGGACATCGAATAACAATGGAACCGTTTGCATGTGCAATGATCAACTGACCATTTCTTGTCGGCCCTCAGATGTGTCCTCAGCACGGATCAAGTGCCCAATGGTACTTAAATTCTTCAGTGGCCAAATAAACTGGCTTAGATGTCAAAGGTCCCATAAATAATTTGCAAAATACGCGATTTTGAATTCGCACTTGCGAACAAATTTGGCGTGGCCAATCACAAAACTCGTAGCAGTTTATCGGTTTGTCATAGGTTTTGTTTCAGACATGTCCCAGTATGAGTTGAGCTCCATGAGGAGTTTCTGCCTATTTAGACTTCGAGATATTGTCGCTGAATATGAAATGTGCGCGCCTTGAGTAATTTTCCTAGACTTTGGTGTAAAAACAGTATTTTGGCACTGGACATGGAGTGATTCTTAACTACGTGTTCGCGGTTGACGGCCGTAGAGGGTGGCACTTCAGAAACAGCAGTTTGTTGTTCCTCACTGGGTATTGTCTTAAGCGCCTGATCCAAGTAATTCTTCTTGGAAACTTTTTTTACGGGACCTTAGACATTTAGGTCAATTTGTTCGGCTACTGGAGAATTTAGGTAGCATTGGGCACTTGATCCGTGCTGAGGACACATCTGAGGGCCGACAAGAAATGGTCAGTTGATCATTGCACATGCAAACGGTTCCATTGTTATTCGATGTCCAAAAGTGTCCAAATGTTAGTGACTAACCCACTGTAGGTGTATTTACAAGCCGACAGGTGTGCACAGACGGACGGACACGACGGGTATATAAGTTCGCTACGCATACTGCAGAACTCGCTAATAAATCGTGTTCGCACTTAAGTCTCACTGTAAGACTGCTAAACAGAAAAGCTTCTCATAACTACTTCGTAATACGACGAATTGTATTCTTTACACGAGAAACAAATTATTGACTTGTTCACATTAATGACAATACTGTTAATTAGTTCGTCGCATTGATGGACAGGGAGAATGTGTTGGGGTTTGGTGGGCTAGTTTGTTATCCCAGCCCCGACCAGTCGTATATGCCATCATCGCGGAATCTCTCGCGCTGGAAAACATGTACGAACAACTGCTTGAGCATACTGTAGTTTGGCTCGGCAGCGAACTCGAGTCCTCGTACGTACTGGACGTAAGTAGAGAATTCTTCGGGACATCCTCTACAGAGCACTTCGATCGGTGTGTCGCGTTTGACATCTCCGATCATCTTGTATCGCTCTCCTGTTGTCTGGCCTTGCAGTCCCTGCCACGGCAGTCGTCCTTTGATGAAGTAGATCAGAACGTATCCAATCGCTTCCATGTCATCTCGTCGGCTTTGTTCTGTTGCAGGACGAGGGGGTAAAATCGAATGATGGAGAACAGACTTGGACGAGTGAACGAAATGAGCATACCTTTGCCGAGATGCGTGTTGATGCTCGCGTACCTCGTCGTCCCGATCATTCCTTTGGGTATCCCATCCGGAGTGAAGTGCAACAGCGTCTGACGATCGACGTACTCCTTCGCGAGCCCAAAGTCCACCTATCACCGGTTCAGTTAATAAAGTCAAAACACAAACCCAAATCAGCAATCAAACTGACCAAGTGAATTAAGTCCCGGTTCTTTGTGCCCAGTCGATGAAGAAGAAAGTTATCCGGCTTGACGTCGCGATAGATGAGACCCCGCGAGTGGATCAGCTCGAATCTGGTGATTAGCTGGAGCGCAATCTGGATAACAGTCTTGGTCGAAAACCTGCGTCCACACAGATTGAAAGCGTCTTCAAGACTTATTCCCAACAGTTCCATGACCAGTGCGTGCCACTTGGCGCCACACTCGCCGAAGTAGTGGATCCTGGGAATTCCATCAGGTTTGTTATCCTGGCCCACCGCGCCGAGTTTTCTGAAGAAGTAGAATTCGATTGGTAGCTGAGGACGGCTCTCAGACTTCTCCTCGAGCTTGATGGCGACAGCTTCTTGTGTGTTAATGTTTACGCCAGCATAGACTGTGCCGAAGGACCCGTGGCCAAGTTCTTTAAGCACCTTGTACCTCCTACCAATAATGGCGCCAATCGCGGAGCTACCAGGATGCTGGAAGTCGCTCTCTTTTGAGGCAGAACTCATTGCACCAGAATGAATTGACAGCGAAGTGGTGTCAGTTGCCTTCTACTGGTGCCTAAAGAGAAATCAAACAATTAGCTTGCGTTTGCTAGTTGTGCTCGCGAATTCCAATCGTCGTCTGTCTTGTGTCATCTGCAATAGGAATTCGATCTCGTTCGATCTCGCGTGCTTCCTGTGTTCAACCACGAGCCACACGTTTGGCAAGCCGAGGAGCTCATATGAGTTGGGACAATTTCAACGCCAATTCGTCTATTCGTTGAGAACGTGAGAAATGGTTTGAGGGATACATGGACAAAACAGCCTGAAAATGCCAATAATATTTATTGACATAATAGATATCTACGCATTAAGAAATGTGACTTAAGAAATGTGACTTAAGAAATGTCACTCTTCTGGTGTCATCGTCTCACGACCATGACCTCTCACTGGCCTTTTGTTACCCATGGATGCTTGGAAATCGCCTCGAGTTTGATTCTCTTGCTTGTATCCGGCTCCAACATAGCAGCCATCAGATTCTTGGCTTCCTCGGTAATATTGTTATTGCTGAAATTGTAACTCTTGCGCACTTGTTTGTTGATCAACGAAACTAAGTTCTCTTCAGTCAACGGCAAGGCGTAGGTCAACATCTTATAGAGAATGACACCGAGACTCCAAACATCAGAGAGCGTTGCGTCGTACGGCTTCTGCTGGAGCACTTCTGGTGCCACATAAGCCATGCTTCCGCAGTACGTCTGGCACATCTTCGTCTTCTTGCTGCCCGTGTCCATAAACAGAAATGAAAAGCCGAAATCTGTCAGCTTGACCTGACCTTTGTCTAGCAAAATGTTCTCGCACTTGAGATCACGATGGGCGATTCCTTTCGAGGGGACATAGGTAAGCGCGCTGAGGATTTGTCTTAAGTACTTCCTGGCTTCGTCTTCCGACAATGCTTCACCACGCTTATCGAGGATATTGAACAGATCGGTTTCTGCTTTGTCCATGAATATGCAGATCTTGTCCTTCGTCTGAAAGATCTTCTGGATCTTGATAATATTGGGGTGATTCAGGGTACTCAGTGATACGATCTCGCGTGGAAGATGTTTTCATATCAATTCTTCCGTCTTGTTGTCCAAGTCTATCACTTTGACAGCGATCTCCTTGCCTTGTGGGTTTTTCGCGTTGTACTTTCAAATAACTTCCGTGACTGATCTAGCTCTGATATTGGATGATGTAGCCCACCTGCTTGAAGTGTTTAGCAGTTTCCACAAGCGACGACTTATCCGCTGCCACGACCAGCCCCTTTACTTTGGATTGTTCCTTCTTCTTTGATTGCTCTTTACCATCACCTTCTTTCTCGCCACCTGCAGAAGGCTTGTCCGGATTCATCTCTGAATCTGCGAATGGAAAACGTTTTCGAATGCGTCATGCAGTCGAGTTACATTGTATCTGAGCATTTAGCGCGCGACACCATCGTTTTATTGTTCGAACAAGTCGGAAGTTTGCTGATCGCCAGATGATTGAGTATTTAAAAATTATTTAAACAAGTCGGGAAAGCGTTTCTTGGCACAAACACATAGAGCGGTTTCAGCCGCTCAGTTTCCGCATGTTAGTTACATTTCAAATTTTATATACGGTCTCCCTCGATTCAAAGGCGTATTACACTTTTGCATCCCCATATCTCGGGAATCCATTCACCGATTTGGTTGGCCAACGAACTCATCCAAGCTCTTGAGTCCCTCTACCCGTGTGCCAAATTTGATCCGAATCGGTTTTGATTTACGCGAGTCATCGTGTCCACGGACAGACACACAGGACGAATACAATCGCGGCGTTCCGCTAGGGTTGAACCCGCTAAAAACAAATTAAACTCGGATTCACTCATTTTACAGATTGTGCCAGAAAAGTAGCATTGTAGCAAGTCCTCATTACGTGAACGACTGACGCTGTCATCGACCATGGGCATTTGTCATCATTGTAATTGAGTTAGTCAAAATGGCATGTTTGGCTGTCTTTAGGATAATCGTACATTACCTGGAATTCCATCGAGACAACATTTCTGTCGTGTTAATAGCGCGCTTGAATTAACAGACGAGTGCGACGAACGCAATCAATGACGGATGATGATTGAAGAAAAGCCGGGACATGGACAAGGAGATGGAGGCAATGCACGAACGGTAAAGGAGTGGAAGATTAGGGAAAGAGAAATGAGATGAAGCGGAGATGGAGAGCGAGCAAGAAGACAAAACCACGCAAAAAGGCTATTAATGAACCTAGTAAAAGCAATGACGAAGAGGTTGATGAATTCTCTACATGCACTCGGCAGAGAAACAGAGGTGGCGCATGGACGAACAAGTACCTACGAACGTTTATTCAACTCCCATCGCATCGTGCAGCGGATAAGGGATAAGGGATGCTGGTCATTCCTAGCTAACATCTTATCGATTCTTCCCATCTCCATCCTCGCATTCACAGCGGACTGGCCACTATATAGCCTCATATTCTTGACGTGTTAGCCACGAGCGCGAGCGTGCTGAGCATCCAGACGTGTCATCAAACGTTCGTAATTACGGCCATGTAATATTCTTCAGCTTATACCTGCTTTCATCATGTTTACGACGATACATATATATATAACTACGACGATCTCAAGAGTGCATTGCTGTGTCCGCGTCTAAGAAGGTTTGTGACGGTCCAGAACCGGCCACGGAACCAAACACATCTGGTTGTTTACGAATAACAGTTTTTATTCTGTTCTAATAGCACTTTGCGAGTCTCCAACGGTTTCTCTTCATGTCTTAATATCGATCTCTCTCTCACACACATATAATGCGATTCGCTCATATATTGACTGGCACGTGTCCCAGGTCGATGTCTAACATATCATGATCATATGCATGAATAAGTTGATTTTCATCATGACACTTTTTGTACAATGGCATTGCCAAGGTGAAACATCACTGCGACGACTTTACAGTTCTCACATGGAACTGACTCCATTAATCAGTGCATATTTTTCTCCCTATACATTAATACCGTCATAAGGTTGCGATCAAAACGCGTACAATGTTCGTTGTCTTTTTTAATGCACTTGAAAATTTAAAAAAAAATGTCAATTACAGCTATTCCAGTCGCACATTACTCCAATTGACAGCATGATGGGCACACTTTGCTGTCGAATGCAAAACGGTTTGGGGGCACTTGGTCGACAAGACACTTGGTCGACAAAAAAGGAATATGAAAACAGAAACAATCGTCGAATGCTTACGAGATTCGTTAATTGTGAACTCAATCTGAGTTTACGTGATTCGCCTCGTGTAGTTGTGAGACATGTTGAATGACAGGTTAGAAGTCTTTCTGCCAATATATCAGAAAATATTCGAT
>JAGGCA010005620.1:17351-35947 GCA_022876805.1 Osperalycus tenerphagus | reverse complement strand
CCGCCGCCGCCGCCGCGACAGTCGCCGGTGGCACCTGAGATCAACTGGGGTCGATGCCCGCAGCTCGAGCCTTCACAGGAAGAAAAGACCAAAAAGGCAGAGGTGATCACCAAGTGCTTGGAGATCGTACAGCTTCCGACGAACATCACTCGGGAAACGGTGGAGCTGCACCGGGAACAGATCGCGGCTTGCGCGCTCCAGATGGAAGGCTGGTTCAATGGCGAAGGCACATACAGGTTCGAAAAGGCTGAGAGCGAGATCAAGGGCAAGAAACTGGACAAGCAGATCGAGGAGCAGGTGCTGGAGTACCACAAGCAGTGTCGCGAAGAAGCCGAGTCGCGCTTCCCGGTAGAGAACAAGCAAATAATCGCTCAGGTTCAGCTGTACCAGGCGTGCATGGATTACTTCATCAGCGAGGTCTGCGGCATCGAAGTAACCGTCCCTGACACGCCCGAGTTCAGGCAGTTAGCACAGTTCCAATGAAGACCAAGAATGAATGAATCTCTCTAGGATTCGGATGTAGTGTCTTGCCGCTATGAGAGTGACGCGCTTGTAATTAACACGAATCGATAATCTCAACTTATTTAGAATCCGATTGTTCCCAATTTCCGACTCACCGCAATGCTGGCATCACACACACTCACCACCATTGTGACAAATCATTTTTATTGTTATCTTAATTATAATAAACGTACACTCACGCAATTCGAGTCGCTGTCCGTGTCTCGCACGATGCCGCTTTGTCATAATTACATTCATTTCACTCTTATTACCAAGCTCAGCTCAGCACTCCAGTAATCCAAATTTTTCGTAACTACTCACCAATAAACTATTGTCGCCTTCGCATTCAGGTTCATGAATATTCAGATGTGGCCTGCTTAGCATGCGAAGCTGAGCACTGAATGTGTAGGACACGAAATTGTCATGAAATTTCATTTCGAACCATGCGAACCATGCACAGTATGAAATAATAACAATTAACGATTTATGTTAATAAGCATTAAGACGTTTTAGAAAGGGAAATTCCTCTGGGAATCTGACGATGTGTGTAATCGGTGCGTACGGTCTGGTGCCGTGTCGTTCAGCGATCTCTCCCCGGTCAACAGGAATAGTCTGGCAAAGTGTGGACTGGCGAGACCGACAAGTGACGTTTGACGGCCACTCGTGCATCGTCGCATTACATAATTCATTAGCGGCGAAGGTAAGGTAATTTGACATCCGTCATGAGCAGTACTTTCTCTCAGCACGCAGTGCAACTTTTTGGTATTCGTCATCACATTTATTTAGATGTGTGGTGCTTTAATTTCTGGCATAAAACCACAAACACCACGAGTCACGACATCTCTGCTGGGCGCAAACAATCTGTTTCGGAAATAAATGCATCAATGATCAATACTGACTTGCCTTGACATCTTCAATGAATGACAGCATTCTGCTAGTATCAAGACGAATCTGACTCTAGGGGAAGCCGAACACTTCCAGCAGCAGACTGTTAGCTGGTCTGCTCGACAATGAGAAGGTAGTAGCACCAGTACGTTGCAGAAAAAAGCGCGAATAAAACGGGAAACACGAATCGACTGGCCTTGTCGATTGTGAAACCGCAACAATATCCTCTGCTGGCGGTCTCCTTCTCACTCTGGGCACTACTGGCCCGTTGCGAAACAGTACCGGGCACGTAAACTACGCCACCGCGAGTCGGACAGTAACCCGTCTTGCGGAGCCATTCGTTTGTCAGGCCATAGTCAGGTCTGATGGCCGAGTTTCGGTGTCTCGCTGCCTTTGCCAACACCGTGTCTCGAATGTATTCCTTGAAGGAGAATCGAAGCGTTGTTAGACAATTGGCAGAAATGGGCTATCTTGACTTGTCAAGAAGCAGGCATCACCTCGTGTTCGTGCAATGGATCCCTCTCGACAGTGTAGGCGAACGCATACTCGACCAGACTCAGAAAGACGAAGACCAGGCACCCGAGCAACCAAATGTCGATAGCCGTCACGTAGTTTATCGGTGGCAATGTTGCTTTATTCTGATGCACTTCCGTCACAATGGTCAAGATGGACATCACGCCGAGTGTTACCCGCCCCGGAACGGCCTCAATATCAAGCCAAAACGAGATCCACGAAAGGATGACAATCAGCAAACTTGGAATGTAGACATTCACAATACTGGAGGTCAATCGTCGGTCAAACGTAAAGTGGACCACGAGTGCAGTGTACTGTTCGTTGGCCCAGGTGACAGTCTGCGAGTCGGCCGTCGGTTTACGGACGACAAACTTGAGCGGGTCGATATCATAAGAGATGGTGATGTTCGAGAGCATCGCTTTGTACGTGCTCTTCTCGTCGCCAACCCACAGAAGACGCAACTCAGCATCTGCTTCGAAAACTGGGCATTTCAACGAAATCGGAAGAAGGCATCACTGGCAATTTCGAGAAAGAGACATACATATTAGAGACATTATCTCACATGAGCGTAACTTGAACGAGCAGAGTTGCGTATCGAGCGGGAACAGATAAAACTCCATTGAACATCGAACCTTCAGTGTGTACCGAGAACGTCTCAGTATGGTGCTGTTCGAAAAGATCGACATCACTGTGTTCGGCGACGAAAGTGGAAACAACTCGCCGTCCTTGCTGTTGTCGAAGACCAATGTCGGCGTCCAGATGCATTTATATGCCGCAGCAGAGAGGCCGAAAGGTCGGCTGGCACTGATTGGAGTGTAGTTCAGGCGCGGATCTGTCCACATTTCGAACAGGTAGATGTGCGTTGAAAAGTACTGCGATTCAACAATTCAAACCGATGAGAAACTGTGCAATGTACCGGTACGCGCTTTACCATTTCTTCTTCGTTGATCTCATCTATATCGAGAATTTCGATTCCGATGTGAGCTGTTTCGGGATCTGTCACATTCACAATAAGTGCAAATAAAAGCACTTCTTCGTTTCAGCTTCCACTGGAAGTCTTCCAGCCCAATTCGCTATTTGATAACAGCTCAAGCCAGCAAGCAGCGACTTACCGAGTCCATCACGCAAGGGCGCGTCCGTCTCATCGTAATCTTCAGGCAGAATTTGTTTTATCATCCTACCTTCGCCACCCGTCCTGCGACACATCACTATTGAGTACTTAGGAAGTAATAAAACTGGCAAATCGCTCACGTGCAGGTTTTAAGTGTCGGCTGAGAAAGTGCTGTCGATAAAATGAGTACCAAGACCGTTCGGCACAACATCACACGAATGATATCACTAAAAGATATTCATGAGAGTGGAGATCATATTGGGACGATCGAATCAAGCGCGGAAACTATGAAACTATGTTGCTCACCATTATCGTCCGATTTGGGCTAATCTTAACCACGTCTATGTAAATTGGTCTCGATAGCAATTTCAATTATTCAGTAACAAACAATTCTAGCAATGGCAACGAAGATGACTAGAACACTACGCAGCAATTAAAACACTACACAGAACAACTGTGAACAAACAAACAAACATCAGCAGCTTGCAAAAGACTGAAATTGACAGATAAATGTCGGTGACGAACGAAAGTGATCTACTGACTAGCAAAGTGGCGCGACGCATGCAGAAATCACAGTCGGGAATGTCACGCAAAATAAGAACGACGGTAAACGTGAATAGAAAACAGCTCAACGAAATTGTGATCGATGCGTGTGAAACGTCGAAACTGAAACAATGCATTTGAGCGACAACCACTCGCTATGTCTTGCGCCATATGCGTAATTAGGGTTGTCTACAGACAAATAATAATAACGTACCACTAACAACTAACGATAAGAAGAGTCGCTTCTCTACTAAGAAGCACTAACTAAATGACTGAAGACCAGGAAGACCATCAAGGTGACGAAAGAGCTCGTTGCGGAAGTTGATCTTGCATGCCAAGTATATGTCACCGCTGCTTATTTTTCCGTGTTGCTTATTCATTTGTATTGATTTTGCATGGAAACGCTGCGTGAAGAAACAAAAATCCGACATCAGGTTGGCAGTAGAGCCCAATAATTTAGAAGAAAACAAATTCGATCGACTGCGTTGCATGTGTCACTAAAATCTAAGCGGAACGACAGCGACAAGTAAGAACAAGAGCAAATGTGTTAGATCTTGGATCGTGACAACGGAACATTAAAGTTGTGAGATCTGACGCAATGTGTGCGATGCGCTCATAGCGCGATATGCCCGGCACGACCTGCTTTATTCTTCTAGCAGCGCAGAAACCACGAATGCGATGTGTTGTGTTGTGTTGTGTTGTGTCAGACACACTCTCTCAGGCAAGCAAACAAGACGATCGATAAGCATTTGCCGTTATTATTTTCACTCATTTATTTACCGCGATGGAATTGTCGACAATCGACTATCGAGCTCCGTACTTCGATCATGTCGAGCACGTGGTGGACTCGATGCAGAAAGTAGGGCTAATTATTCGACTCTTTTCATTACCATCTACGACGACTGCAACCTGGCTAATTTGACTGCTTGCAGTCGAGATCCTCGCTTTCACGATCTCACCATCTGTTCTCACTTTGAAGCAGGTTCTCACCATGGACACGCGTTGTCAAGTCTTACGTCGTTGTGCACTCGCAACAGAAGCGCAATGCGAGCACCAACAAGACCATCACCAATCTGATGGCAAGAGGACTCGTGCAGAGTTATTGGCCTACAGGGTGAGGAACAAGTCACCACACGAGCATTAACGTTCTCTTACCATTATGTCTCATCTCGGTATCTCAGAGAGGAGATTCATCAGTTGTCACGCAAACCAACCATTTATGCGGGATTCGATGCGACCGCAGACAGTCTGCATGTCGGAAACCTGCTAGTCCTGATAGCATTGCTTCACTGCCAGCGGGAAGGACATCGAGTCGTGTGCGTGGTGGGCGACGCGACTGCCATGATCGGGGACCCGAGTGGCAAGACCGAGGAACGAGACCAGCTCGATGAAGATGTCGTGCGACAGAATGCGAGTGCCATTGGGAAGAGCATCGAGAGGATTTTCGCCAATCATGACAAACATTTCTGGAAAGCAAAAGGCAGACGCGAGAAGCTTGAACCTCCATTAATTGTTAATAACTCGAGTTGGTATGCCGACAAGAACGTGATTTATTTTCTGTCGAAGGTGGGTCGCCATTTGAGAATGGGACCAATGCTGGGCCGCACCTCAGTCAAGGATCGGCTGACCAGTGATGAGGGAATGAGTTTGGCCGAGTTCTCGTACCAGGCATTTCAGGCTTATGACTGGCTCTACCTGTCAGAAAAGTATGGATGTGCGCTACAGATTGGTGGAGTGGATCAGACCGGAAATATTTATACTGGTCATGACTTGATACGACGGATGACAGACAAGAATTCTTTCGGCTTGTTTGTACCTCTTATCATAAACGAGATGGGCAGCAAATTCGGCAAATCAGCGGGAGAAGCAGTTTGGTTGAACGATGACAGAACCTCACCATTTCAGTTGTACCAATTTTTTGTCCGGAAACCAGACACGGACGTTGAAAAGTTGATGAAGCTTTTCACGTTTTACTCGTTCGCTGAAATCGAGCAGACGATTCAAGCTCACCTGAAGAAACCGTCAGATGTGTGGTACTGCCAGCGAAAGCTCGCCGAAGAAGTGTGCCTGTTGGTCCACGGAGAGCTCGGTCTCGAGTCGGCAAAGCGAATAACCAACGCGCTCTATTCTCAAGATGTGCACAAAATAGCTGCACTTTCCCAATCGGAAATGGATCAAATTTTCACGGACGCGGCCACGTGCAAACTTCTTTTCGAACCTGGTGTGATGACCGTTTTGGACGTGGCGGTGAAGGCAAACTGTTTCAAAACACAGGGTACGAAAATGCATTAAGTTCATTACGAGAATCATTTCAGAACTTCTTTTTGTCACCTAGACGACGCGCTGCGGATCATTCAATCGGGTGGGTTTTACGTCAATTACGTACGAGTCACTTCTGCAAACGAGCTGCTCACACAAGACGACATTTTGCCGAACGACACAACAATCTTACGAGTAGGAAAGCGACACTACACTATAATCAAGTGGTACTGACTATCTCTATGAAATAAATATAATAATCCGAATAGAAAAGTGTAAACTGGTGTGCAGTAGATGCATGACAGCAACTTGCACGTACAGTAAACCAGGTAATCCATCCATCGGCCTTCGACCTAGGCTAACTTGTTGCCCACATTGCCGTCACTGTCGCGTTCATCTGCAATCCTTTGGCCGGCATCCTCGACAGCTTGATTTGGTCTCATTCACATTGCTGGTCTCATCCATGCACTCCTTGCAGCTTGCTTGTAAGCTTTTATCTCGCGTTCGTAGCCGAACGTAGTAAAAAAGCGTAAAGTTGTCAATGTAAATGTTCTACAGAGAGTTGCTCACTAATTTTGGGACAGTTTATTGATGGCGCGAAACAAGAAATGTGACGCGCGATCAATTTTGTCGGGTCTGTTTTCCCATGTTGCCCATCTCCTGCAATGGCCCTGCACCGAAGACCGTGTCGCACATATTTGACATATTTTGCATTCCACTTCTCGTTGAACTGCCGATGCCTTGTGATGAAACGTCGAGTTCTAAACGTTGAGTTCTTTTAGATACAGTCAAGTCTCCCTAAAGTGAACGCGTTGGGGAGAGAAAAATGCCAAGTGCGAACTTTAGCGAAGTGGCCACTTTATCGGAAAGTCACATCAAATTTGTTCTATTATGACATTATCAATGAAATATCATGTCAGCGATAACACCGACTAGCAAAAATTTATTATTACTTAGGAGAAAAGTAATCACGAATTAATGTCTGCTTCATTTGGTGATTCTTGAAATGATTGTCAACCAACGAATTTTGTAGATCGAAGACTGACTGCTAGCTTCAATATTCACTTTATGGAGAGAAAAATAACATTGTCGGGGTAGGAACGGCGAGAGAAAAATCTGCCAACTTTTCAGAATAGCGGAAATTCACATTACGAGAATAAATAAATAAATAAATTACATTGCAGTCTATCAGAGTGCATCGGGTCGATGTGCGTGTGTCAAACTATACCGTGTGGAACACTTTAGGGAGTGTTCACTTTAGGAAGACTTCACTGTAGTCGAATGCGAACAAATCCATGGGACTCGCATCTGGTGACTTAGCGGCAGTGTCCTCATTGCTGATCAAGTCGATGGCCGTCCATCACGTAAGGTTCGCGAGATATTCCTGTGTGAGGTCGCTTTATCGTGGTGTAGGAACACTTTTATGCATCTCCTCGAGGTATAGCCGCAGAAGTTGCTCTAATAATGGCTTTCGTGTTCTAACATATTGGACGTAATACGCTGCCGATATGTTCAAATTTCTTGGCACCTTGATCAATGGAAGTGGCCCCCTGCCGGTGAAACACCGAACGACCATGAATCCGTTGGGCTCACTCAATCTTCTGTGATCTGTTTCCCTCGTCGCACATAAGAGATGTTTCGTTGACCAGCGTAGGATGAAAGGTGGACCCAGGCTTGATCCATGTTACCAAACTTGCTTCGGCTACCAGTCAAGTACCGCCTATACAGCTTCCTGGTGTTGATCTTCCGATTTTGCGCATGATTTTCGTTAAGTCGATGAACCTTCGACCTTTTCCGTGTTTGCATTTGCGAGTGTTGATGGATAAAGTGGTTGACGGTGAGCTGGGATACATCTCATTCACCTCATTCCTTGGCTAACGTAGTTTCACTCACAGGGTTAGGTCCCGTAACGGAATTGCGCATTTTTCGAATGACCTGCTGGACTCTTTTGCTTCGGTTTTATGAAGCCTTCCTGACGAGCCCAACGTTCGACTTCAATGTTATTGAGTATCCAAGATACCGTCATTCGTCCGGCCACTTTTCCTTTCTGTATCTCTGCGGCCAATGACCAGTCCATTCACTTCACGTGTCTGTGTTCGATTGCGGGCATTCTCAATTTTAACGCGTTTTTATTTGATGTTAAAAACTGTCCCAAAATTAGTGACTACCCTCTCTATGTTCTATTCTATTCTATTTCCAAGTCCGTCCGTCACTTTTTAGTGGCATTGAAGTGCAGACAAGACGACTTTCGGCACACATGACCATAGCGACCATAACATGTGTATTAGTATGAAGTGGGTGAAGCAGCCGAAAGTTGCTCTGCAGCGAGCTCGAATTTTAGTGCCTGATATAATATCTCGGTAAATACGCGAATATGGAACGCAAATCTGTTCGGGCAGTTTGTAGCATTCGAGGACATGGCTAAGAGTTCGAGGTTTTACCGTAGAGCATTCGCAGACTAAGCGACTTGAGGCAGACCACAATCAGACCAGAGACAAGAGCGTTTAATGGTAGAACGAATAACAAAGTAGCAGATGCGAATGGGAAGAGACGACAGGGTAACGAGATACAGTTACCACTACATGACTGGTCACGAAAAGAGCAGTAGATCAGTGGTTACGAGTTTCCGTGCACGTGTACAGGTAGAGAACATGCGAGACTGACGATCAGTGACGTGATCGGTAGTGTTGTGAACATGGAGAACAAATAAATTCGATATGTTTGTTGGTACGAAGTTGGTGGATAGACAACAAGTCCATCAAGTGACGAGTAGAACAAGAGATGTGCAACATGGATGGTGATGAGAACTTCCGTGCGCCTTTATGGAGCGCGACTTTAGAGAGGTGTTATTGTATGAAGATAAAGTCTTCACCTCTCGAAAGTCGCTTGAAATGCTGGTCCCAAGTTGGGCGTATGATAAATATCGGCGATAAAGTCGCAACTCTACCTTCACATGTTACGTTGGTCCCGCCATAGACCGGATAGCTTTATTTGTTCGCAGCTGAGGATGCACCCTCGGATGCACCCTCGGATGCACCCTCGGATGCACTTGAGATTTCTCATGCCAACATGGCGCAAGTCTAGTCGAAACAAGCTTTGCCTGGCAGTGAGATGGGTAAACAGGTGAACAGCATCCAGCGCGCGCTAGTATGAAACATTAAATCGAGCATCGCTGGGCTCACGCAGAAAAGTAATCTGGAATACTTTTCTGCAAAACAGGAAAGTCAATGGTCGTGTCAGCAATAATTCATGGCAATTAAAGTTATTTCACTACTATACAATTAATTACTTTCGGTACATTTTATAGGCGCTCAGGCAAACATTTTCTTGTAGAATCGATCTGCGCTTCTCCTCGAATAGGGATGATCACTTTTTGCTGCTCCAGAACAGTCTTGTACTGTCCTGCCGTCTTCGACAAGCGCGCGATGTCGTACAAATAGTACTAGGCAGCTGTTGCCGACTTGCGGATGCCTAAGCGATGCCGACATTGATGGATGGAAACGACCGGGAGACGAGAAGGCGACCAAGACGACCGAGCAGTCTTGCACTGTCTAATTAGCGACTGGATTAGATGAATTGCGCATCTCTATTTGTCTTAACGATACGTATTTACTTGAAGACAAGTTCTTAGTTCTTAGTTCTCAGAGGTTCTCACCCGAGCTAGGAGGTGGACTTTCTGCGTCTCATTTCGTACTCGATCATCCGCAGCTCGACCTTAAGTCTTGCGTTCTCTCTCAACAAATCCTCGTAGTTCTGGTCGAGGTCTGCCTTCTCCTCGTAAATGGTCGACAACTTCTCGCGTTGCAAGCTTTCCTGGAGCAAAATTTTCAACTCTTTCTCCACTTGCTTCTGTTTCTCGAGTTCCTCTTTCAATATGGCCAGTCTGCTCTCCCAATTCGCTTTATCGGCTTGAAACTACGAACAATCAATAGCAAGTTAAATTCCTGACAAAATTCATGTTACCTTCTTCATTTCCTGGCTAAGTCTGGCATCGGCAGCAAAATCAGTCTGTGTCACTTTGTGGTGCGGATGCATCTCCTTCTTTGCCGAGCTTGGACCCGTTTTTATGCTAGCTTTGTGCTTTTCCAATTGTTGCTTTTCTTTTTCAGACTTCTTCAGCATCGTTTTGGCCCTCTCAATGCTTTTTTGCAGACTTTCAACTTCGTCAATCTTCTGCTTGAGTTTGCTCTTTAACTGTTCCGCTTGTTCTTGCAACTTCTTCTCAGCCTGCCACTTGGCCACTTCGAGCTCGTTGATTGTTATCTTTTGCTTGTCAATTTGCGAGCGCAATTCGGTGACCGCTTTCTCTTCATCATCACTTTTGTGTTCCTTTTTGGTTGGTGTCACCTTCACGTTGGCGGTTGCAGTTTTTATTCGCATCAGGCGTTCATCCTTAATTGTCTTACTCAAATTCGCGATTATTTTCTCTTTCTCTTCCACTTCCTCCCTTAATTTCTCGATGTCCTGCTTCGTTGATTGCACGTTTTGTATAGATTGTCTTTTGGCTTTTAATTGTTCGACTTCGTTTTCCTTAATCTTCAGTTTGAGTTGGATGTTTTCCATTTCGCTTTCGAGTTGTGCGATTCTTGAACGGGACTCAGCTTTCGACCTGGAACAGATTCGTGATCACGACCAATGTTTGCTTACATCACAATTTACTTACCGTCCGAGCTCAGTCGCGCATTTCTGGAGTTCAGTTTGCAATTCCTCGCTGTCTATAAGCTGATGCAGTCTCAACTCGTCGATGCGTTCACTTTGCTGGGTTTCCATCAACTTTTGAATTTCACTCTCGAAATTTAGTTTGGCTTCGTGCAGTAAGTTTTCATATTGCTTGATGCATTCGTCTTTGTGTTGAATTCGAGCCTGACAAACAAGACAAATAATTATAACTAGATTCATGTGTTTAGTTCACAACCAGTGTGGTTCGTTGATCATACTTGGAGACATTGGATTACAGACTGTAGAACGGACGTACAGCTCGACGAAACCCGCCTATCTTCGGCGTGAACGTCATCATCAGGTTTCGTCTGTTCGATTGGCATCAATTCTTGAGAAGCTGACGTTGGTTGGAGTCTTTGATCGGACACCGTCTGGAACTCGTTGGAAGATGTTTCTCTTATCAAAGCGGACATTTCGTCATTCTTACTAGCGATAGTCTTTTCTTTCTCGATAATTTCTTCCATCAAACGCTACACAAAACAAGCATTAAACAAGTGACCGAGACCACACAGACATCGCTGCTTAACTCACCTTCTTCTCATTATGCAGCAATTCAATTTGTTCAACATATTTCTCCTCAGTCAATTTCACATTATCTTCGATCCTGGTCACCCAGCTCTTGAGTGAGTCAAAAATTGTCATCACTTTTTCGCAGTTGTTGCACTCTTTGCTTGTTTGTTGAACTCGGGTTGTCGACACATCAGACACTAAGAGTTCTGTTTGAATGCCGACACTTCTACATAGCTCGTTCACCCCTCGTTCAGTTTGGCTCTTCTCATAATCGAGGCAAATTTCCGAAATCGAAACTGTCTGCGTGTTTCGATCTGTGTGCGACACTTTCTCTTGTGGCGCTTTCGTTCTTCGTGGCACAGGTTGAGGATGCTCTTCTTCTCTCGCATCTTCAGATGAACCCTCGGCTGAAGTCGTCGAAGGCGAGCAACTTTCTTCGACCGTTTCTGTGGAAGCTGATTCTTCGGACGACGTCTCTTCTGTCGCTTCGACATGATCCCGCTGCACGATTTGTTTTAAAGGAGTTTGAGTCTCGTCACGCGTTTCCATAGTTGTTCTACCTCCTGGTAGAGCTTCTTCCTCTTTCTGTTTAGGCTGTACTTTCTCTTCTGTCTGAGAAAGTAAGTCGTGTGTGTACTCTTTAATTAGTTCGAGATGATCAAACCGCAGGCGCTTCATTTCCATTCTGAGCTGTTCGTTCTGACCGCGCAACAAGTCCAGTTCGGCCTTCGAAAGTAAAAACAGACGACATTGAAATCGAAGTCGCGCGTTTAATTGTAATTCTAATAATCGGCAATCATCAAACGATCACTTACTTTCAGTGCGATTACGTTGGACAAGTCGGCACTCAGCGCACGACTCTCCATCAGTTGGCAAAGTCGCTCGAGACTAGGACAATCGACAACGACATCACTGCGGGCATCGGACTCGCGGAGACCGTTCAGGATCTCCTTCATGCCGAGTTGCAGTTCTTGGTTCTCTCGCTCGGCTTCGTGTAGTTGGCGTGACAGCTTCTCGATTTCGTACGTTTCGCTTTGCTTTTCTTGTCTCACGCCCTTCTTCGACTTCCTGAATTGTTCCTGAAGAGCAATTTTTTCGTCCTCAAGTTGAACGATCTGCTGCTGCAACTGCAAAATTTCGAGCCTGTCTCGTCTGAAAGCGCTCGTTCGAGGTCCAGTTTCCGTTCTGTTCGACGGCGACACGTCCTTTATGTCCTTTCCTTCTCGAATGGCATCAATTTGTTCGTGTGCCTCATTTAGTTGCATGTTCAACTCATTCAACTGCTGCACCAACTCTTCAATTCGTGCATTGCGACTCTTTAGCTGTGCCTGCAAGTCTGTGATCTCTGAAATGGCATCACTCAAACCATACTCGCCTTTTTCATAGACATGAATTCGAGTTCTTAGTTGGATGAGTTCGGCATCCTTGAGCTGAGCCTCTTCCTCGACGGCAGTCAGTTTGCGATTTATATCCGCTAATCGGTTATTTAGCACCGTCACTTCTTCTTCTTTTCTGGTACGTGACATCATCTGATTGATGACTTTGGTCTGCGTATCAATGTCGTCGATCGCTTGACTCAGCTGCGATTTCAGCAACTCGATTTGCTTGTCTCGCTCTTCGATCTCTCTAAATATGACTTTCTTGCTTTGTCTATCGCCTAGCTGGTTTCGGTCTTGTGTCAAAGCTCGCAATTTATAAATTTGTTCGTCTTTCGAACGCATTAGCATCAACAGTTGTTCGGCTTTCTCGCTGAACTTGGCCGCAATCGTGTCATCTTCTTGTTCGTACTTCTCGACTGTTTCTCGCGATGTATTGATTTCCTGAATGAGAAATTCTTTCTCTTTCATTAGTTCATCGTTCGCGGTTTGAAGATCGGCGATGTTCATCTTCATCAATTGCATTTCGTCGGAGCTTTCCTCCAGATAGGTGGTGGCAGTTTTGAGTTCGTTTTGCAGAGTCTTCACCTGTGCGGCGAGTTCGTAATTGAAGTTCTCGAGATCGCGAATCTCATCGAGCAGATTCTGCATTTGCCGATTCTTCTCACGCAGTTTCTCGATCGGTTCCTGTTGCTCGATGATCTGCTCGTCGAACTGTTGCTGGCTGTCGATGTCGTCTTTGAGCGACTCGACCTCTTTGCGCAGAGTATCGATTTCCTTGTCAGTGATCTGAGATTTTCTCTCCATTTCCGCGATTCTCCTCTTTGCTTTGGCCAATTCGCTTTCCTTAGTTTCGATGCTCGCTTTGAGGTCGTAAATCTGTTGATGAGCATGTTTGACTTTTTGGTTGACATCACCATTAGCACTTTTCTCCAGCTGTCGATAAACGTCGAGCTCCTTTCTGAGCAGCTCAACTTCGGACTTGTCGCCTCGCTTTTTCGCCAGTTCTTCGAGCTCTTCTATGGCGATATCAGCTTGAAGCGCTTTCACTTGCATCACGCACTTGGTCACCACGAACAAGCGCTTCAACTTGTCCACATTACCTTCGTTGTGAGGCGTGTACTAAACAGAAATTTATGAAACCATTCCAAATCGGTCATTTAATCATGCACCACTTCATTAATTTACCTCTATGAGCTGATCGTAGAGCAATTCAGCCTTATCGTCATTGAGTTCGTCCAAGTTGGTGTTAAACATCAGATCCCAATCGATCGTCATTTTGGCAGAGATCAGTTTGGTCAGTTGACCATCAGAATAGTAAAAATACTAAAAAAAGTTCTGAATCAGAATCATTAACCTGAAAGCAATGATCAGCTCGCTCGTTGCCATGACGTCGACGGTCCGTTTGTTTTGTTTTGGATAAAACGTAGTGAACGTGCATCTCGTTCATTTAATGGGTATTTATGTATTTAAACACGTGCGTCTGGTACAAAAGTAATTTGTCGTTTGCATAATTTCCAAATTCCTGTGGCCAGAGTGTATTGATTTTATTGCGGCCTGCAGAACTCGTGGTAAGCCTCGAGAGTGCGAACGTCTCTCCACGTAGGCGGCAAAAAGTTCTGTAATCTGCAATCACACTTGCGGCATGTCGATGAGAAGAGATCCGAGTATTTGTGAAGCCAGGTCTGTGGAATAGCGAAACAAATTCAGTTTAGCGAAAAAGCAAAACCAACACACCCAAAGCAAATCAGCTCACAATGAACGACTTGAGTGCAATGTCTGGGTAGAGTGGACTCTGGAAGTGCATCATCGCCGCGTTGGCGTGTTCAGAGACCTTCCTGAAAACGGCGAAACGCGACTCAGTCCAGATATCAATGTTCTTGCCGTCGTCGATCAAATCGTCATTGACAGCGAACGACTCGTAAAACGCCTTAACCAGGACGCTGTCGATGATGAGACCTCGGAGGACGATGACCGCTTTGAGGACGCGATTCAGGGAGATGCGGACGACGGTGGTGGTGGCACCGAACGGGTGCGTCATCGTCATCTGCATGTTGGGAAAGGTACGCGAGATGGTTGCGCAACACGTGTCCACCTGGTGCGGATTGTAGTTGAATCCGACCGCCGAGACGCGCTTCATGAGCGGGAAGCGCTTCATGTTCATCAGTCCGGGAACGAGTTGACTGCGTTTGAGTTGGTGCTGGTTGAGCATCGACGCGCAATAGGCTGAGTGCTCGTGCATCTTGTCGAACGCGCGCACCGAACGGCACAAATCAGCGTACAACAGGCTTCGATCGCCGCTCAGGTCGTGGCCCAGGTGCGAAGACTCGCCCAGGTTGACGTTGACGGCGGTCGACGGGGAGGCGAGTAGGGTGACCCCAGTCTCGAGATCGCGGACCCGAGTCGAGATGATCGCAATGCTGGCTTGCACACCCGACAGGAACGCATCCGAATGACTGCCCGGTTGACTATTGACTCCGTCAGCCAGCAGCGAGAACAGGTCACCCACAGATGACCGAAGCAGGCGGATGGCCTTCAGGGAGGCACTGATTGTGTCGAAAGGCGCTGTCTCGGACATGAGTGAGGCTGAGGCTGAAGCTGAGGCTGGTCGGTGGTTACCGGTCAGTAATTGTAATCGTTAGACCTTAATCCAGTTGACCGGGTTGGCGACAGGTGGCAGCAAAACAAATTTCGGTGACAAAGTTTAAGTAGTTAATAACCGAATTCCGTAACAAAACTGTTGCAGTGATGCGACCGACAAACACACGATAATAGCAAATACATGAATGGTAAACGTATAGAGTAAATAAGAAAATGAATGGTAATGAAATTGACGACGTGCATCACACATCAAACTTGTCATTACAAAAGTTTCCGCCGCGCTCCTCGTACTCTTTCCGGGTGACGACGAGTGTCTGCAGCGTGTCGGCATTGTGCACGGCCAGTCTCTGAGCCCCGCACCAGGCGTAAGTTATCGGATTGTCGGGTCTGTGCACGTGCACGTCGTATATTGTCGGACACAGGGACCGGACGTCGTTGTAGACGCGTTCCTTGAAACCTTCGAAACACGCGCTGCCGCCTGAAAACAAAGTGGTAAAAGTTAGACGATGTCATCACAAAGTTGACAGAGGAACAAGCAATAAGTGAGACGCACCTGTCAGCAGAATGTTCTCCCACAGGTGAGGCTGCACCTCTTCCTCAAAAGCGGCCACCGAGTGGCGGATGGCGTGAGAGACGCCAATCTGGTTCAGACCTACATCGGGTGGGTAGAAAAGCAGTTCAGGTACCTGGAATCGCTCGTTATTGAGTC
The DNA here is from genome assembly GCA_022876805.1 of Osperalycus tenerphagus. Lineage (NCBI taxonomy): Eukaryota > Metazoa > Arthropoda > Arachnida > Sarcoptiformes > Nematalycidae > Osperalycus > Osperalycus tenerphagus. The sequence goes on along the minus strand of JAGGCA010005620.1, from coordinate 20,220 downwards.
GGATAATTTGTTGATCCCTGCTTGATTCAAGGTCCTCGTTGTTGTCACGGACGTAGCCCCGCTTTAGAATCGTAAAGTCAGGCAAGACATAGTCTCGAATGATGGGATTGTTCTTTTTGTTTTTGTGACATATGTCCAAGTCTTGATCGTACTGCGTCGACACGTAGCAGGTGTCTTCCTTCACTTGGTTCATCACGAACGTCTCGTCCATCACGTGCAATTGCCGGTACGAAATTATCTCCTTCAGATGGTTGGTGAGCGCCTTGCCGCCGACGTCGACACGTCGAACGGCGTGTTTGGCCTTCTTGCCGTTGATGTAGGGCACCACGTGCGTGAAGCTGAACCCCGATTCGACGACCAGGACGCACATAGGCGGCGAGATGCATTGGTTGCACGCACTCCCGATCGACTCCGACTTGAACAGGTCGTGTTCTTGCGTGTACTTGAGCGCTGCCAACTGGCCACTATTTGTGCGCAAAAGACTGTCAAACTGGTACTCTTCATAGAAGATTTCGTTCAAATTGTCCTGAATGGGTCTGAAATCGAAGTACGGCTCTGTCAGGACGAGTGTTGTCTCGCCCGGGTCGAGTTTGTACTTCTGGCGAAACACAAAATCCCAGACTTGTTTCTGCACATCCCAGTTGACGATGTAGCCCTTCTGGTGAGCGAGAATGTAGAACAGGCCCGAACAGTCCTTGCAGTCGTCGATCTGGTCATCGATCAAATGAACGGTCGAGGAAGGTCGGTCAAGTAAGATGATAAATGGTGGAATTCGAACTGACTGCTTACTTGGTCACCGATGAAGGGTCGACGTCGCTCAGACTTCACTTTTGTGATGCAGTTCGGTATCAGTTTGGGCTGTGAATCCGACGCAAAACCGGCCTTCAGTGTGTACGCACCATTGTCCAGGATGAAGACGTTCGACATTCTGTTGCCAGTTATTAGCGGATTCAACCCTAGCGGAACGCTGCGATTGTATTCGTCCTGTGTCTGTCCGTCTGTCTGTCTGTGGACACGATAACTCGCGTAAATGAAAACCGATTCGGACCAAATTTGGCACACGAGCAGAGGGCCCCGAGAGCTTGGATCAATTCGTTAGCCAACCAAATCGGTGAACGGGTTCCCGAGATATGGGGGTGCAAAGGTGTTTGACGCTTTCAACTGAGGGGACCGTATATTAAATGTTTACATGTAACTAACATGCGGAAACTTTGAGCGCTGAACCCGCTCGATGTGTTTGTGCCGACAAACACTTTCCGACTTGTATTAAACTGTTATCCGGCACAACAAAGAAATCGAAAGCACGCCACGATCAGTACAATGACGATCAGTACAATGATCGTGAAAGTGACGCGATCTGGACTTGGGAGGGAAACAAACAGAAACGAGCTCAACTTTTCGAGAAAGCCTATTGTTGAATGACCAACTCAGAAAGCAATTGGCAACAATCGATCAAAAATCGAGCTTTTTATTCACCAGATTCACATTTGGTGAGGCACTCGCACTACATGAAGTCGCTGTCGATCTGCTAACTGTCTCGCTCAGGTCCGGAGGCAAACTGAGTTTGTCGATCATCAGTAGTCGCGAATTGCGTGCCAAGCGAAAACCCAAATCGAGCCACTCGCGATCGAAGTGAAAATTGAACGAGTTCAACTTTGCCATTTTGATGACATTCACCAGACCGTCATACTCTTTGTACTCGGTCTGTGATTTATCTTCGAACGCATTCAATTCGATGACACAGTCAACCAAGTTGTTGATTCGGCTGCCAACGTACGGCACGGGCGATGAGAAGACGAGCTCGATGGGGAGTGTGATCAAGCAAACAACATTATTTAAGCTACGAACCAACGACTTGAGCATCATCAAGAAGTGTGGAATTTGTTCGATCTGCATGAGACTGACGGGAGAAACCAAACTGTTGATGACGATTGCCGTCACCTTCTTGCTGTAATCGCATTGACTCGTGATCAGCGTCTTGAGATCGTCGAAGAATATTCTCCAGCCCTTGTCACTCGTGAGGGTGATGAACTTGATTAGGTTGCGTTCTCGACACACGCTCGCCATGTCGTCGTCGATGCCTAGACCGAAGTCCATCTGCTCGACCATCTGAGGCTGCACCGACGGCGAGTTGAAGCTGGCGTATCGCCAGGCGATCTTCATCGTATTGATATTGTCACCACCTTTACTGGAGTAGAGATCGCGATAGAGAAGGTCCTCCTTGACCTTGGTGGGTCGCGGAAGTGTAGCCAGCAACTCTTCTGTGCGCTGCTCGTCGTCGCCGTGCTCCTGCTCGGAATCTATCACAACGACGTTGTGCTCAGCGCGGATGGCACTCGACACGAAGCTCCTGGTCAGCATGGTGACAAAGGGCAGTGAGTGGTGATTGGCGGCACGCAAGACGGTGATGGTGTTCAGCACCAGACCACCCCCGATGTGCGCGTCCATCGACGAGTTGCCGCTGGACACCAGAGTCAAGCCACCTCGAGATGACAGTCTTGTGCCGCTCACCGACGACGAGTCGAGCGTGGTCCGCTTCTGGAAACTGCTTGCCATGGTCGGTGAAATGTGTCCAGTAGGAGCGTAGCGTCGATGTATGAAAAGGTAACCAAATTTTGACCATGTGCTCGGTGGGCTGGCAGCTGAAGGAGGGGCGAAGGAGGTAGACGCGCGACAATCAAATAACTAAACACATCAAGTCCATTTATGACCTAACAGGGGAAGGTCCCCAACTCTGTCATCTATATCGAAAAACCAGGTAGTGAACTTGCTAGTTTTCAATGTGCTCAACACTAATTTCATCTCTGTTTTGGCTACTTTTGCCAAAGTTTTAAAGTTATTCGCAACCAAAAATGGGCTGTATTTCCTA
>JAGGCA010005617.1:58014-71213 GCA_022876805.1 Osperalycus tenerphagus | reverse complement strand
TTTCCACCACTTCAGGTCGATATGGACATTTCTGTGGAGAAGGCGACATAAATATCACAGATCGAGGAGAACTTGAAACTTGAAACTTGAAGCTTGTCGGATGTCGGATGTCGGATGTCGGTCATCCGAATGCACGTTTCACAGAGATCAATAATCGCAAAGAGCGCGTTACAAAGAATTGCGCTTAAAGCACGATTATGACTCGGGAGTGCCGAGTCGAGGACAATAAAAATGATGAATGTTAAAAAAATAAACAAAATGATGAGCGAGTATCACAGAAACGAATCACGAGTGCGACGAAACGCGCATAGCTCGACGTGGCACTAATAAATCACGACGGTTGCCATCGCATGCACGGCCAGATATAGCACGACACTTGAATTGCGATTTGCGATATCATCAATTCAATGCACCACATCTTGACCACCTGTTGACCACAAGAGAGACATAACTAGAGTTGAAGCACTGGTCGATGAGCCTGGAACACATCATGATCGTGACACCGCTGTATTCGCATCACCGTAGCTTAAATGCGAACCGTTAACCGTGTTTAATAGTGATAATTATACGTGAAACACCAAGTAGTAGTACATCAATTAAATTGAACTGAACCAAACTGGAACTGAATCACGTCACGTTGGGCACACATTACATTATGGCTCTATACTTGTTGAGCGAGCTGAAATTCACGCGACTTGCTGATGGGCACCAGAATTGCATCGTTCATTCTTGCATGTGTGGTCATTCACTAATCCATGATTATCGTAATTGTCGGAAACAGGACACACTACACTGTATGTTAGTAGTATACTGAATTACAGCGCAAGAAGCTTAAGAACACTGTGCACATTGATTACCGAAGAAGAATAAAAGACGATTCGTCCAAGTTGCAGTGCGCTTTCGGTCTGCAACCTTTGACCACCGATTCACCGCTCAATTTGCACCCTTCACCACAACAACCACTAGATAATCTTCTTTGGAGGTTGCCTCGCTGGTCAAGTTGGGCGCGGCCTTGCGCAACAGCTCGATGGCGAACGGACACGGCGGAAAGGCATACATGAAACCGATGCTGTCTCGGCCCTCCCGAACAGCACCGCACAGAGATATGACACCCGCGGCTTCCTTCTGCTTCAGGTAGGTCACCAAGTTGCGCAATGGACGCTGCTGGATTTGTCCGCCGTCCTCGCCGGTGGCGGTTGTCATTTGCGTGTTCGCAGCACCCGCGGTCGTCAGCAGCATGCAGTAGCCCTGAGGACCTGCAGTGGTCATGCGACGGGTCACGTCTTCCAGTTTAGGCGGGTCAAGACGCAGACGTTGAGTGATCCGCAACATGGCCACTTCAGCCGAGGTGTCTTTCATGTACAGATCGACAAGCGCAAGATCGCCACTGCACAGAAACATGCGTGCCGCAAACGCGCTGTTCTTCAGGATCAGGCCACCATTCCACGCGACTGGACAACACTTCACAAGCTCCGGAATCGAGCTGACACTCTCGTTGATAACTACACTCGAACTGCGCGTCCTGTTGTCATCCTTGCCATTCGCATCGTAACTTGGCGATCTGCGGTCCACCGAGTCAGCACCAGCACGTCGCACATCACTGCCAGCAACAACACCACCATCGTTCGGTGACATCGATGGTCGAGATCGAGATCGCTTACGATCCGATGGCTCGCCGTCCGGTGTTCGCGGTCGCTTCGCAGCTCGTCGGTCATTCGAAGGGCTGTGCGGAGTCTCGTCCCACCAACTCCATGTCGAATTGCCACCTTGGTAATCTCCACTTCTGTCTCGCTTGACATCGTCTGGTTCACCTGCAAGAACAAATCGTCAGAAACCTGAACGATGAGCAAAGCAGCAACTGTTGTGTCACCACTGTGATAACGTGGAGGTTGCCCATGCCAGTCGTTTGGTGCACCACTTCCGGGTTCTCTCGGACGCGAACCACCACCGTAATGATCATTCCCGCTCGCAGAACCGGGGCCTCGCGATGGTGAATTGTAAAAACTGTACGGACCTGGATCGGCGAAATCAACTCGCAGTCTCTTGTCGGGCCCACCCAACGGGAACCCTCGCATCTCCTGACATGCAGCTTGTGCAGCGTCGATACTGTCATACTGGATGTAGGCGTGGTTATCGCCCTTGACGAAATCAATCTTGCGTATAGCACCGAATCTGTCGAACTCACGCTCCAGATGCGACAACGATGTCCATGGGCCCAGTCCACCAACCCAGATACGGGTCGTCGGCGTCGCCTTCCCGTAACCGATCTTACACTGAAACTTGCCGATGTATTGGCCCGACATCTCCACTTTTGCTCGATGCCCCATGTCCAAGTTGAGAAACTTGATGAACGCGTAAGCGTTACCCTGCCCAGGTGGTGGTCTCTTCACGTCAATATCTTCGACCACACCGTAGCGCTCGAATATTCGTCGCAAGTCCGCATCCGAAATGGTAACTTCCAAGTTACCAACGAACAGCGTCCGCGTCGCCTTGTCATCATCCTCGGGAGCAACGTGATGCAAGTAGTTGGGAAACTTCTCCTTCTTGGACTCGCGCGGCTGTTGGCGCGGGCTGGACACATGATGGTGCCCATAATCCATTCCCCTCATGTGCATATCGCTTCTGTGCATGTCGCTCCTGTGCATGTCTCGGGGGGGCATCGCGTGCATCGGTGGTCCATATTTGTCGTATTTGTCGTATTTGTCCATCGAGCTGCGCATTGGAGGCGGTGGAGGAGCGCGTCGGGGCGGCGGCGGTGGAGATGGCGGGCCCCGCATGCTCGAGCTCCTCGATGGGGGACCATAATCGGGCGTCAAGCTTCTTCGGCTCCTGCTGACAGGCATGGAGCGCGGCTCGTAGATGGGATCGACCTCGACTGGCTTGTCGAATAGGACCAATCGGGACTTGGCGTGTCGAGCATCGCGCGCGTCGTCGTAGGTCCGAAAATAAATATACGCCAGTCGTTCACTGCCGTCGTGACACACCTTGACCGAGACGTCACCGAATCGGCCAAATTCCCGCATGAGTGCATCACGCACCGAGTTGTCGCTCACTTTGTGGTTTAGGTTGGCCACGCACAGAATCTTGTACGGGATCGGTTCGCGCTCACTCTTCATCGATCGTCCGTAATCGTCGTAGTCGCGCATCGGTGGCCGCATCATCATCGACGGACTGTCCCTCCTGCGTCTGTCGGGCGACTTCATTCTTCGTCGGTCACCTGGAGAACGGTCGCGTGGCGAGTCGTCGAAACGTGGCATCGTTAAAGTGCGTCGAATGGCTGATACAATAGGGCGGTCGTTGAGAGTTCCTTGGTGTGTTCTTCAGTTGTTGATGCAATTAAAACGAGAAAATAGGCGAGCGAATCACCAGAATCAGGTCGCGACCGCACTCACTCTGCGGCCATGTTACGATTTTGCCTGATTAAGACGTTCGTCTATTAGTCGAGAGATGGCGCTGCAGGACGACGCTCCAGGACAGCGCTCCAGGACGGCGCGCGTTGCGTCATTCCAATTTATGGGCCATCAGGAGTATGCCAATTGATCACTCGCACTTCTGAGCTACAACTTCTAACTCACCCAGCGGAGAATTGCGTACTATATGGTGGCCGTCTGTATTTCTTGGCAAGCAATAGCTAATTGCCTCGGATCTCCATTGAAATCAACATCGAAATCAGTTCAGGAAACTCATCACCTCATCGCGATCTGTAACGGATCGGTCGGTCCACAGACAAACGAAACATTTTAGTTGCATGACAGGCCTTGTCAGTTGTAATTTAGCGGAAATTGTAGGCGAGCGTCGTTCGTATGTTGAACGGCGTGTTTAAACTATGGAAGAATATTTGGCTGAATGGTGCAAAAATGAGTGTTGTCTGAAGAGAGACGTGGCGAGGTGTTAGATTTATGGCCCGTCTGCGTTCCCTGAGTTTGACCCAGCAGATTATAGCTCACTAGCAATAACCGAGGAGAAGTTGTATTGTCTCGCAAAAGTTCACCTTGATGGGGCCTCTCCCTTACCGAGAAAACTGCGCTCAGGTTGATGCGACCAAGTGGACGGTAAATTGACAGGATTCGACATCTTCATATCTTTATTACGTTACGCGTCTCGCGCGTAAATATTAAATACAATTCGAATGCTTCGTCTGCAAGTACGCCGAAATGACTACAAATGGTGAAGCTGCGAGGATATCTTAAGTACACAGCCTGCAATCATCACCCTTATCATGTGATTATCCTCAATCGTTAACCATCGACATGTTAGGCAAATGCAGAACAGCACTAATCGACTAACGAGCTGTTCTGTGTTAATTACGGTAACAAACTCATTCACTTGAAACACGAACACGTTCTAGATCCATGTAAACTACACTATGTACTTGTATTCACAATTACAATTAGAGAGTGGTGGCAATCATGATTAGCGTGCTCAGAACGAGCATGCCAATTGAGGTTCGCAGCGAAAATGCACGAATTGGAAATGTCACCAAGAACGTGGAACGTGAAAATAATGATATTTGATTGAACACATCAAGCATGACACATTATTGGTGCGACAATTATGGCGATGACAGAACGATGAAACGTCCATCAGAATGAGAGATGCGTTATTGGTGCACGTATTTGGAATGCGTATCACAGATATCATCGAATTTGACCAGTTAATTAGCATTACATCGTGTGCCTACAGTAGTCGGTCGAGGTGGCGTGATGGTAAGTCCCGTAGACGTGATTGGCATTCTCAAGTAAAGATCTTGAAGAGCTGATCAATCTGTACCACAGAACTACCGCACTATCACTACTTGCATGTGTAGATTTCCATGAGATTTTCACATACGGAGCAGGTCACGTAGCAGCACCAATGGAACTGAAATACAGACAAATTTACCACACTTTGCTGCTCACGTCTAAGACAACCATCTTCAATTTCATTATTTTGTTTTATGCCACTGCCATTCAATTTACCTTGCATTGACATCGCTCGACCTGGCGGAATACCTTTTCGGATGCAAGAATCCAGATTAGTGATTAGTTTTTTCAATAGGTATCATAACACTTACCTGGGTGTTGTATCCGCGACCGCAGCACAGCAACTGGGGAGAGAGAGAGAGCAAAAACAAAACAATAATTGCGCTAATTATCATTGTTAGTGAAATAATAAAGATAACCTTACATTGCAGCTCTCTGGTCCCGTGGACGTTTTATTGCATTGTCTGCCCGTCGTGCCCAGAATACCGCGTTTGGGATCTTCGACACAGTAATTGGGAGACTTGTGTATGTGGACCAGATCTTCTTTTCTGACGGGCATGTTGCGTTTTACTTTGCCCCGGCGACGAAGCCGCTTCTTGGCCCGCGCTGAAATCTGCACAGAGTGCTCGTACTTTTGCTTGAGAAAATCACCGACGGCCGAAAACGAGGGAAGAGTTCGCCAGCACGTCTTCAGCTCGCACGAGCCCGAGACGCCGTGACAGCGACATTTCAGTTCCATGTTGTTGGCGATGGCCTGGATATACACACAAAGAGATCGAACGAATGAAAATCGAATCGTTCGCGTGAAATGTCGTTAAACTAAATCGAAGGTAAAGCTAATATGCTCGGATGTCATATTTTACGTAGCCGAACGCAAATCGCACTCGCAACGTCAAGCACAATGCATTATTTATGGCGTTGGGCGCGAGCTGTTTCTGCACAAATTGCGAACCAACTTCTTTTATTGCAATTTATTGCAATTATGAATAATGCAAACATTTTGTCGCCTCTTCTCTGTTCTGTTTCTTCTCCACGCACGCATCTCTTTAATGCACTCGCAAATCGCAAATCTACTCAACGATTACAGAGAATGTGGACGCGAACATGTCCAACTGCTTCTCTTCATTCATGGCTTACGCCGGGGAACCATCTTGACGTGGCGACATAAATTCGGGAATTTGCTCACTATAAAGTGGCGCTCACTGAAAAATGCGTTGATTTATACCGCGCAATAAAGACCTGGCTTGCTACAAGGGTCCTGGATTAATATTATTAATATTAACAACAGGCGTCGAGTCGCTGTCGAGTCAAGGTGAGAGAGCAATTGGTCGACGCCACTAGGACCGAGTGGTCGGAATTGCCGCGGAGGGCGAGACACGTTTAAGAGAGGCGATTCGACTTTAATGATTCGTTTATGGAAATCACTAATTTGCAAGACTTCCTGTCTTTTGACGAGCGAAAATAATTTCGCAATTATCGTAATTCGGTTCTGTGGCCGTATGCAAGGTGCGCCCACCATCATTAAATGACACCTTGGTAATGACAAAATCAGTGTAACGAACACTTTCTTCACGCAACAACGCCGTCCTGGTCACTAATGTCCCGTTGCATTCGTAATCGACTGAGACGGTATCAGTGTCTGAAGTCGAAGTCTATGCTGTATTACCGGCTCTAACTATAAGTCTGAACACGTAATTACCAGGCATCTGAATTTCATTTACGTCTGGGAAAAATCTCCGTCTGACCGACGTCCCATGAAGACAACGTCATTGCGTTATAGGCTCAGAAATAAAAATATTCGACCCGGTCGATCACAGAGCGATTTACATTTACATGGAGATACTTGCCATAGCTGAAGGCATTACCCCAACCATTGCTCGCCCACCATCATCGGACCGGTGCGGGCAAAACTCTTAATTGGTAGTGAGAGCACTGCATAATTGAATTTATGTGCCTCTCCTGTTATCATTATGAATCGAAAGCAGAGGCAAATGCTGTAAGCTATGTACATCAGTAAGTTCGCAGATGACGAAATATCGACAATGGATGAGAAGAAAAGGATGAACGAGAAAGCTGCTTGAGTCCATGTCGAGCACAGAACTAATTAATAATCGAAATGCCTCCTGGGTGTTTGTGAATAAAGCCAAAAACAGCTTAAAAATGGCTCTGCGCTGTGCGTGACACAATGATACGAATCTGACTACGTATCTGACTACGTATCTGTCAGATTAATCAGTCTCGCGCTTAATCCACTTCGCGAATGGCATCTCTATGTCTGCGTATCTCGTTCTCTGGCTCGGTTTTGTTTTTCGATCCGACGTTTCACCATCAACCATTTCTCGATATTCTCACGCTCAGCCGGTCAGCTAATTTGACATTCTCTCGAGATGAGCGTTTATGGCGCATTCCTCACTGAAACCTGTTGTAAAAGTACTCGCGATGCAATTCACTTTGTTTGCTCGTCTCTCATGAATTCGTCGAGTGCGAAACAAGGAAAACATTGACAAGAGTGAGAGGAGAAAGAGAGAGAAATGAGCGACCGAGAGAGAACGTCATAAAAGCAGCAAACTGTCGACGTACCAATCTTCCAGCGTGATTGTTATGCAAATTCATGAGAGCGCGAATGTCGCGAGAGTCTTTCCTGGCCAGTCTTTCGGGCGCATCGACGAAGTGCTTGGCGAAGATCACCCCGTATTGAACATTGTCGCTACATCCGCCCCACTTCCTAAAGAGAGGAACAAGTTCGATTTAGAACATCTCCAAATTGTGACGTTTGATCGGTTATAAAGCGACAATTAACAATTGCGAGTCAATTCCGTTCTCTGTCTGGCGTGTATTCTCATGTAATAAAATTCGTGTTCTCATCATTTCCACTGTGTTCGCTTGACAATATTCTTACCAGCCATCGGGAGTGTTCTGGCCTTGTCGCGATCGATCGCAGGAGCAGTCGGTCAGATTGCCGGCACTGCAAGCTTGCGTGATGGCATGAACGACGCCGGCTCTGGAAGAGAATGAGTGAGACACAATCCGAATTAGAGACGGTTCTGGAACTCAGCAATTAGGGACAAGTGCACCATATGATATGAAGAGAGCGTATGGACATCGAGTGGACGGTACCTAAAACAAATTGGTACTCACGAGCTGATAGCATAAATAAAGGCGGTTTCCCTCGAACCTGGAAACGAAACACCAAAGACTTGAGTAAAGGCTCATCGACACAGGGCTGATCAAATTGAACAATCAAATTGAACACGACGTTCAGGCAGCTGTTTCAGGCAGTTCGATGTGCAGGAAAAAATGCAAGCAGAATTCATTAAGGCACATGCAAAACTACGAGAAATGGGCAAGATGGCACTCAGAAAGCTGAATTATCAGCCTGATTCGTTCCAGCCCGTAGCAAAGCTGCTCAACTTGATCGTTTCTTTCGCGTTTGCATTGGTATCCTGGCATCCTGGCATCTGCGAAAGCTGTCGGCAAAGTACCATGGGGTAGTCACTAGACGGGAACTCTCACGAAGAATGGTGCGATGATTATCCTGCATGTTGCGGTTGCTTCGCAGCTCCGACGGACCACCGGCAGCGTTACGATAAAAGTTATGCTCATTCTTTACCTAAGTAGTCATCACTGGTGCGGTGATATTTCACATGAGTTGAATTTGCATATTTTCGTACTCCACGCGGTACACACTTGACGACGAACAACAACTGAGCAAATATGTTTCACCGACGTTTTATATAATGCCTCGTCAAGTTACCTACAAATCGCCTCTCTTTCAAGAGCGACATGAAAGCCGATCGGCCGCTCGTTGACCGTGAAGAATATGTCGAGAATACGTCGAGAATACGTCGAGAATACCTCTCTATTAGAACAAGAACAAGAAAGCAACATGGAGACATGCAAAGCCAAAAGAACAGCAGCGAAAAGAATGGAGAATGGCCTGCAGTCCAACATGGTCAGCAGCAGCATTCAAGCAAGCCCTCAATCAGAGGTGACGCGATTCGAAGATCCAGCCGACAAACATGAACGCGATGCTACCTTCCTACCTCTCTACGTTTCTTAGTTCGTTTTCAGAATGAATTCTTCACAAAAGAAATCAAATACATAACATGCTCGATGATGTTGACGTTGTGCCGTTGATGAAAAGATTGCGTGACTCTAAACGTTTTTTATTCATACACTGAATCAATAACGACGATCGTCGGCAGATCTTTGCTAAGCCAAAAAGCGCCAAGACAAATTGTCTTGGCAGAAATGCCGCTCGCGCGGTTCCCGTTTACCGACGAGCATCACATCCGAAATCGGGCAGATGTCTCCCAGAGAAATTCGAGACCGTATCGAATCGCGAAAAGCTATAAATTCGGCAAAGTATTCACCGGGCGAGTAATGACGAAAATGGAGCATTGACGGTTGGAGGTTGTTCACGATACGTGAAAGCTCATTCGAGAGTCGAACGAATCGAGCCGACATCACGCATCCGCATCTTCATTGAGAGCACGTCAAGTGAACACGAACGAGAATCGGCTCAGAACTACGACCACCACCTTTCGCACCTATAACAGGGGCCCGAAATCGTTCTAATGACAACGATAATTGAAATCGCCATTTCGCCATTCGCAATTCATATCCGTTCGCCTATTCGCACAATTAGACGGCTAGAATAAGTTCTCTTTCCTCTCGTGGCTCAGAATTCTGTCGGGTAATCACACCCGAAAAGCAATTAGTATGAGAGCGACGGTGAGTCGAATGAGGAAACCATAAAACCGACAATTTCGGCGTCGATGCTGTTGCACTGTTCAGTTGGTCTTTTAAATGAAGCAATAAACGCCTCATTTTCAGTTGTTGTCACAAACAGCATAACGAAACCGATCAGCAAACAGTGAAGGATAAGAAAAGAAGAAGAAAGAGAAGAGGAGAGAGAAGACGAGAGGACGAGAAGACCAGGAGAAGGACCAGGAACTTGAATAGTGACCCGCGTTCAGCTACCATCAGCCGTGAGCGATTCATAGAAACGATGAGCGAACGCTTATTGACAAAACAGCATGAAAATTGCGAGCTTTTAAAGTGCTTGCAAACACGAAGACTAAGCAAAGGCCTGAATCGCGCTTATCTAAATGACAACGTCATCAATGTAAGAAAAAAGGGAAACGGTACGAAAATAGGAAGAAAAAACAAAGAAAACAAGAACAGGGGAAGAGGTGATGAGGTGATGAGACGCACCTCTCTGCAAGGTATGTCCAAACACACTTTCATCGCCCTCCGGAGTGCAGTTCCAGCGCTCATATTTGAAATGATTCTGACATTCGGTGATTCCTCTTCGAACTCCTTCGCTGACACTCAGCATGGCCTCGGGTTGTGTTTCGCACTACAATACGGACAAAGAGAAGGCAAGTGGTATCGATGTCCCATTGTTGCGGATCAAGACAGCACAATTGCGTAAAGGGTACTATCACAGAGATCACTGACCACTTGCACTTGCTGCGACACCAGACCGGGAACAGTTCCACACACGGCTTGCGGTCTCGTCTTTCTCCTCGGCGAGTTGGCTGAGTTCCTCATCGACGAGACGGAATGCGTTTGATGCGCACCATTGTCTGATGTGGAGATCGTGTTGTCGATCGGTGGAGGGTGCGACAAATCGCCGATGCCCGGTGCCCGATCCGAGAGATATCCGTGTTCGAGAATGGACGAAGCGTGGTGTTGTGGATGAAATGCATTTGTCGGCAGTGAGACACCGGACATTCCGAAGTACCTGAAGGAGAAGAAGAAGGAGAAGAAGGAGAAAATGAGAATTAAGCCAGGGCGAGTGAAGGTTCTGCTCATGGAACTACAGAACTACATCTATATCGAGACTTGGAGCTGGGACTCTTCTCTTCTCTATGCAATTCACCGTTTCAGGTGTGGTCTGCTTGAGAGTTCGTGTTCCCCGAACACTGGTATGCAACACGGAGATGAGCGAGAAAAACATTATTGAGAGTCACTCATTTACAGAGTCAGACACGAAAAGAAGCAAAACAAATGAGGGCCATCTGACCTTAGAGCTGACCTCTCGCTGCGGAGCGCAGAGAGTTAGGAGTTAGTTGCCCATCAAGAAAAGTTAATTGAACTGTGTTTAAATTATTAGCCAGCGAGCGAACACTGAACATTGAACACCGAACAGAGAATAGAGAACAGAGAAGCGAGAGAAGAGGAAGAAAGCGATCACCTTGAAGCGAATTCATTTGAATCCTGACCATTCATGAGTTCATGACATGACATCGTCGCTCGTTCATTATCATTCAGCGCGCGACGTGAATTGATGAGATGCGATGCTAATCTTTCGTCAATCAGCATCCCAGTCTCCACGCATCATTCATTACGGCACTGCAGCCGTCAAACTCGATTAAATTATTGCCATTTCCATTACTTAATGAATGTGGCCCGCAGGCACGGCCAGACAACGTACTTCATTATCATTATCAGGTGAGCCAGGCATCGACTCACACGACGATCGACCAACTAATCATTTGCTCAGCTTCTTCTTCTTGTTCTAATTTTCCTTCTGCTACATATTTTCACTTCTGTTCGTTATTTTCGTTATTTTCATTATTTTCATCTCTGTTCATATTTCTCTCTCTTCTGACTCGGCTCTTTAGAATACGAATTTCGGTCCTCTCCCGCTTCACGCATCACTTCTGTGCTTATTATTTTCTGTGTCTTCCTCCTCATCTCGCAGCTGACACACGACACGGACAGGCAGGAAAGGCGTTCCGCGAACCAAAATTAATATATCGGATGTTGTCGCGATGGAATACATATTAAAAACCGTGATTACGAGTGACACTCGCGCGGGAAGGATATTAAAGCTTGCCATGGCCGTCAAGCAAGTGTGTGTACATATTCCACACCATCGTCATCCTCAGTCTCGCAAAATATTAGTTCTGAGCGTGTGTCTGTGTTAGATCCGGCACAAAGAGAAGCGCTGATTGAAATTACAGTGAGAAGTGAGAAGCGATCCGAGCACTGCAATTTGTTTCTATGGTGCAAGTCTCAATGCGTGACTCGGGCATGGATAATCTCCGAGTTCGGGTTCGAGTTCGAGTGTCTGTCAAACCTCGCGTATAGAGCGAGTGACAAATTCGAAGTGATAGATTCGTGTTCGCTTTCTCCTATTGGAATTGGCATTGACTCGAATTGCCAGGCAATTCTCGTTCTCTCCTCCTCTCTGGTGAGCCATTTCTGAGCGCGTTCTGAAGCTGAGTATTATGCAGCTCACATTCCAGAGATAATAATTGATGATCGTTCAGGTAGCGCGCCGCTCAGAACCGTGACGCGTTTAACTTTAAGTTTACGGTGCGAGCGAGAAACCTGCAAAATTTGGGTTGAACCGCATCACATCGCTCGTGATGTCCATGTTCATGTTTGGTGCACGTTCACTTCATTGATAATTGCGCACCATTGTTGCAGGTTGCATACGCGCATCTCCATCCATATTGGTCGATCGTGATGGCAATCTCGATGCTAATCGCGATGATTATAAAAGAGAAGCACAATAATGACGACTAAATATATGGCGTGTCGATCGCTATCCACATTCGGCATCTCCCCGACCCCCGATTGCCATTCATTGTCGTGTTTCAAGTTTGTCCGCTCTCGTTCTCTATTCTTCTTGCTGACCAGAAGCTTTCAAGCTTGTCTGCTATTTCTATTTCCATTTGGTGCCTGAGTGACCTGCTCATCGACACAAAAGATCACCATCAAGATCGCTATCAGTGAGTGTTCCCGCCGACACGCAAACACACCGCGACCGAGTGGGCCTAGTCAAGCCCGGCCGGTCGATGAGATGTGCAAGAGAATCACTGTCGTGCCGTAAATATTTATGTGTCTGTCTTGGTCTCGGTAGTTTTAACATGATTTCGGTCGACAACCGAATCTTAGTCAACTGTCAACACGAGCATCTGTCGTTGCACAACCATTCAACTGAAACGACAACTGTATTACGCATTTTCCTCTCTAAGCAAATTGTCCTCACAGAATCAGCTAATTCAAACTGTCGACTCTCACTCTTGGCTTCGGAACTGTCAACTGCCAGCCGTCTCTTCAATTTGCCTTGTCAAAACGAGAAGTCTAAATCTGTCAGATGCAATATCGTAATTACTGTGATTTCAGCTAATTTATCACCGCCTATTAAGATAATCTGCTGTCATTAACCTCTGTATGGATCCGATTGGTTTGAACTCACTAATTGCTCAATTGAGGTGCGGGTCATACAATAACAATGTTAATTGCTTTTCGGTGAGCGATGGGATGGTGGGATGGTGATGAAGATGAAGATGCTCATACTTTTACCACCGCGAATTGACATGAATATTATGGATGGGCCATAGAGAGAATAGTAGCGAGTTCGTGAACTTCGATTGAGCTGCGTTCATTATGAAATAGCTTGACGATAAGGGGCAACGAAAACAAGAGAAGTAGTAC
>JAGGCA010005617.1:20508-30817 GCA_022876805.1 Osperalycus tenerphagus | reverse complement strand
GAATAATGGCAACTTGGAGCATTTTCTCTGTTTACTCTTCCGTGTCGACACTGAGCAATGAGCTCATTCTAAACATTGTCATAACGTACCTAGAAGAATGGACCAGGACAAACCACTAGCATTAGAATGAAGGCATTTCGCAAGATTTGCGCCTGGTAACATCACGAGACAAACTCTCGTCTCTTGCCATAAAGTGACGAGTTGACAGCTGTAATAAATGAAATATTGCACAAGAGGAAATAAGCATAATCGGATTGGCGTTGTGCCTCGGCTTCACTGTAATGAGCAATTAAACTGTAATTAAAATGTGTTTGAATTGGCAGTCAGATATGATAACACAGAATGTCACTTAATAAAATGCCATCTCGAACGTGACACTGCATTGAGTCCTCAACTCCAAGAACGATGAACATTCACTTTGCTCTAGCAGGCTTCTTCTGGATTGCTTTAGGAAGTGCTAAACTTTCGACAAGTTTTCCAACTGCTGAACAGATACGACGATTTGTCACAGTTCCTGATTGCGGACGATCTCTCCAAATCAATAACGATCGTGTCGTGGGTGGTAGAGAGGCGTTGGAAGGAGAATTTCCATGGCAGGTAAGCTATGGCCGAGTCGTCGGTGCGGCAGTACGTGTAGTGACCAGAGACTGACGTTGCAGATCTCGCTGCTGAAGGCATCTCTGTGGCTCGAAGGCTTCTTCCACTCTTGCGGTGGGTCTATCATCAACAAGTTATGGGTTCTGACTGCGGCTCACTGTGTCCGAGAGTAAGTTCAACACATCGTTTCACTCTATCTGAATACATCAATTAACAACTATTTCAAATTTGTGTTCCAGTATGCATCCCTTCTTCCTCAGAGTCATGGCTGGCATTCACAATCTCAGCGATGCGAACAATGGACAAGTGAGAAAAGTAGCCAAAATTGTTATTCACGAAAACTATGATGAGGAGAACATGTTCAACGACATTGCCCTAATCAAACTCGCCAAGCCCCTGAAATTGAGAAGAAAAAAATCGCATGGCTTAGTCAATGGAATTTGCCTTCCTTCATCACCTAACAGGTCATACAAAAGCCCGATGGAGATGACAGTGTCTGGTTGGGGATACACGGCCGAAGGAGCAAATCGTGTATCGGATGTGCTGCAGACAGTCCAAGTTCCCATCATGAACAAGCAGAACTGTATTGAGGCGTATGCAGCTTTCATGCCAGTGACTGATGACATGTTTTGCGCTGGTCTACCTGAAGGCGGAAGAGACGCGTGTCAGGTACGCGTGGCATCTGGGCTTGATCACTATAACGACAATTTACACAACCAAAGGTAAATCATTCTTCTCATTTCGATTAGGGTGACAGTGGCGGTCCATTTATTGAGAGAGATGACAACGGAATCGCCACGCTATCCGGAATCGTGTCCTGGGGATATGGTTGTGCGCGTCCTGGATTTCCGGGGGTCTACACTGATGTGTCTCACTATATCGATTGGATCTACAACTCTACTGTCTGAATTTCGTTTATTTCTTTTCACACAACGCCTCCCAATCAAGTTGTGATTAATGTTTCACTGTAGATTTGTTGGCAATCAGGATTTTAAAAATTTTGCGCATTAAATCCGTGCTCGATTCCTCGACGATGCTACAGAAACTGCGAGACAATTAAATGCCATCACTTTTATTCGGAGTCAGATTCTGATATACTTTTCTTGTCTTCAGATAACGAAGGCTTTAAAATGTCGTTGATCAATTTCTTGATTGTTGTTGTCGCAATTCTTTTACCACCTAATCTTTTCACTTCGTTTGTTAACACGATCAAAGGTCTCTCCTTGCCTGACTTTGCGTATTTTCTCGCCAATTTCTGCTTATTACTGATAGCCGTCATAATGAGTTGCTTAATTTCTTGTTCATCTTTGATAAGCGACCAGCCAAATTGCTCAACAATTTCTCTCGGATTCCGCTTATCACCAGCCATGTACATCGCAACCAAATCAGAACCAGTCTCAAATGAGATTTCTCGCTCTGCCACCAAGTCGAGAATCTGTCCAATTACCACAGGCGACACTTGGAAATCTACGTAATTGATTCGAGCATCATCCAACTGCTTCTTCACTTCCACCGTCAGGAATTGAGCTGCATCTCGAGGGTTGCGTTGTGGATTGATTCCCATCACTTCGTCTAAGTACGCCTTCATGCCAGGTTCTGAAACTATTTTTGCCGCGACATCAATACTCAAACCGAATCTCTCGCAGAGTTCGTTGCGTTCATTGACTGGCAGCTTCGGAAGTTGCCGACGATAGTCATCGATATTAAGCAAATTAGGTTGTTCATCTCTGTCATTGCACAATAACAGAGGTGGTAAATTGGGTTCAGGCATGAATCTGTAGTCTTGTACAGCCTCCTTGTCGCGCATCGGTTGCGTTTCGCCCAGTTTCGCATTGTAAGTCCTCGTCTCGTTTATCACTTTACCACCAGATTCAATCAACTGAATTTGTCTTCGAATTTCGTACTCGATCGCTCGATGTACGGAACGAATCGAGTTCAGATTTTTTATCTCGGTTCGCGTACCAAACTTGGTCGTCTCGCTGAATGGCCGCACAGAGACATTTGCATCGACGCGGAAAGCACCTTCCTCCAATTTGCAAGAACACGTCCCGACTCGTTGCAGTACCAGGATCAGTTCCCTGACCAAGGCAGTTGCTTCTTCATTGTCACGGAGATCGGGCTCGAAAACCAGTTCCATCAGTCCAACACCAGCACGATTCAAGTTAATGAAACTGCGCCGATTCTGTTCATCGTGTAACGACTTGCCGGAGTCCTGTTCGAGTTGGATTTGTTTCAATCGCGACCGCTTCATGTACGGTGACCTGTGAATGCCGGGGTGATACACGACGAAGTCCAAATGACCATTCTTGGCAATGGGATGACTGTGTTGAGTAATTTGGTACCCAGCAGGCAGATCAGCGTAAAAATAATGCTTGCGATCGAACTGCGAATATCGTTGGACTTGGCAGTCGAGTGCGAGCGATGTCAGGATGGCAGCTTCGACACATCGACGATTCAATGTGGGCAGCGTGCCAGGCAGGGCGATGTCGAAGAAATGGACTTGAGAATTAGGTGGTGCTGTGAAGGATGTGCCCGCTGATGAGAAGAGCTTCGATTCGGACTTGATTTGTGCATGGATTTCGAGTCCGATGACAGGTTGGAAAGTGTCGGAGATGAGTCTGTATCGGAGATGAGATCCGTTGGGTGATGGCTCGCTCGGTGGCACTCGTTGTGGATTGTCAGGCAGTGTTGACGCGCTTCGCTTGTTGAGGGATGCTCGTAGATGAAGACTTGGTCGTCGATAGAAGTGGTTGAGAAGGGAATTCATCGTAGTCGTCGAAGAATGTAGGAAAGTGAGAATTAGATTGAAGTGCAGACATTGGAATCACGTGACTGTGGAGCGCTCACTGCACGACAAATGTGCCAATCATTCAATATTTATTCGCATTAGACACTCGAGACCTGGTAACATTTGTGAGCAATGCCTCTGGGATACGAATCCAGTTTTATGCCTCAACTCTTATCTGCTTTATACATGGCTCCTTCATTTATTATAATTAGAGTAAGTTTCCCCTGCCCACTTGAACTATGAAATTATCGAAATTGATAAATAGATGCCGATCATGTTCAGTGATGCCTTCCACAGTCTTGCTTGTCTTTCTGCCAATGCTCTTGCGGTCGGCCAGAATATTCACGTTATTGGCATTCGCTTCATTACCGCAATGCTTTCATAATGAATTCAGCTTCAGCCACGTATCGCCGAGAGCTTTAGCGAAATGATCGTCGACTAAATCAAACAGACACTTCATTAAAATCAAATACTGATCAGTGTCATACTACTGAGTTCAGATGATCATACCAGTAATCGACACGCTGTTCGTGTTTACAGTACTGCTGCTGCTGCCATTGCTGGTCGAATTGGCGAATATTTCGCTGTAATTCTTGCCTAGTGAGCGTCGGAAGTGCTCATCGATGACCGGGTCGCACATTCCTGACACGATTTCAAGTCGATGTCCTTTGCGCTCGGAAGATTGTGCGTCATTCGAATTTGTACTGTTTGTCGTATTGTCGTATTGTTGCTTGCTATCTTCGTGCGCTCGATGGGCCAGCGTCGACGCGTACGTGATAACCGACGGGCGACTAACCTGAGAGACGCGAGGGTAAGGATGTGAAGAAGGCTTCTTTTTAGTCATGTTCTTCTTAGTCATGTCCAGTGGCTGTTCATCTTCGAAGAATGTCGTCGTCACGGCGGCGGCTGCGTTCGAAAGCACTTCCAATGGTGACGAGACAGAGACCGGAGAAGGCGAAGGAGACACATCCATGATCGGTGAAAGTGGTCGTCGTGGTGACGGCGGTGATCGGGATTCACTCTTGTGACCAGCACGGAGCAGAGAGAAGCAGAATACCATCCAGATGCGCGTTACTCAGGACGATGCGATGATGCCTGCGAAAAGAATGCATTCTGATCATGGGAGGGACTTAGGGTAGTTCACTACCACATCAGAAAGTTGATGATTGTCATGTCGATCAGTCAGACCATTAGGAGGGCTGTCCATCAACACCACATTCCGGTGGCGGAAATGACGCATTGCCAAGGTATTGAAGTGTGAATACCGAACTCGCCCATAGAGATCGATGTTAAACGGAAAATTACATTTTTCATTGGCTGCCCATGGAGGACATGAGAAATCATATGGAAAACCTCAGTAATGTGAAGAATATGGAGACCATGGAGAACGTACGTTATCATTATCTCGTTGATTCGCAGACCGCCAGCTCTGCGATCATCTGCAGCCCAACTTAAACGATCAGATCCCGTCGGTCGGGACTCGTTCTGCTCGCATACGTACTCATCCTGATCCTCTATTTAACCATGCACGAGACTCGCTGGCAAACCCCCAAAAACTAATTAGGGAAATCGGCAATTTTTCTAAATTTCCATAGATCACTATTGGAAGATTAAAGTTTTCCGTTTAACATTGATCTCTATGGGCAAGTTCGGTATTCCGAATATATCACACATCCGAATATCTCGGCAACGCGTTATTTGCGCCACCGAAGAGTGGTGTCAATGGACAGTCCCCCTGATGGTCTACTGATCGACATGACAATGATCCACTTTCTGATGTGATAGTAAACTACACTGTTACCCAGGACCTGTACGGACCTAATATTTGGACTGGGACTGACTGCATGCCAGACATGACTGTGTCCTTCGTCCACTCTCACTCTCACTCTCACTCTCCCTCTCCATCTGCTATCAGATAAATAAGAAGTGCCGCATTTGCGATGCGATGCGATGGAATGTCTGGAATGCAGCGATGGCATCGCGACGCGGGTCCATCATGGAAACGACGAGCGAAGAAGCAGCTTACCTGTTGGCGGTGAGAGTCAGATGAACAGCGGATAATCAACCACATAGGTTAGGTAGGAGGAGGATATTTATAGACTCATTAACGAGGAAGATGCAGAAACGAGTCCGATAATGGAAGAAAGTTGTTTCTGGATCAGATTTGGAACATTTTTTGCGTAGTTCGTAGTCGACCGCCAGACGTCGCTACGTCACTACGTCGCTGCGTCCCTACGGACTCGATCACATGTCACTCTTTTTTTGACACTCAAATTTTCACACTTTTTCGGCGTCGTCCAACTGTCGACGTCAATGATCGTCCATTTTGCGCAACCTGGTCCCGCTCCTGGTCCCGCTCCCGGTCCCGTGTTCGCATCTAGTCATCGCGTGTCTCGTTCCTGGTGCCCCGATTCCGCTCCTCTTCCCGTCCGACATCTCAGTCAGCTCACCGAAATTTCTCGTTCTTCTTGGCAGCTGTCATCAGTTTCACGCCATGGCCTGTCACCAGGACGAGCAAAACAAAATGTGTGAATCGAGTGGTGGCGATTCGAGGAGTTCGCTAAGACTGTCCGATTACGACGCGATCGGCTTCGACCTGGACCACACTTTATGCAAGTACAATCTTCCGGCGTTGAACGAGCTCGTCTATCATCTTGTCAAGAACTTTCTGGTCAACGAGTGTGATCATCCGCGAGAGCTGCTCGAGAAGAGATTGAAGCCGGAATTCGGCCAGAAAGGTCTCGTCCTGGACAAAGAGCGCGGCAACATCATCAAACTGGCAGCAGATCACACAATCTGTGCAGCGTTTCACGGATGGAAGCAACTCTCTGATGAAGAAATCGGCATCATTTACGGAGCTCAGAAAATCTGGCCTCCGACGAGCTCGATACCTGACGGACTCGCGAATGGTTACACGCAGAACGAGCCATTCGTGTTCTTCAAGGACTACTTCATTACCTGCATACCGAACTTATGCGCTGACCTCGTCGATGTCTACGATGCCAACTCTGGTGGAAATCGATGTGAATTCCATGATATTTGGTGGCCAGATATCTACTCTGCTCTTGTGGACGTCTACAAGCGAGATCATTTCGAGACCGGCCAGAGTGGATTCTTTAGCGAAATTAAGCGAGACCCGGAAAAGTACCTGGAGAAGTGCTCGACACAGTTGATCAATTGGCTGAAGTATCTGCGAGAGAGTGGCGTCAAGCTGTTCATGCTAACCTCGTCTCACGTCGATTACGCATCGTTTCTCAGTCGATATTGCATCGGAGACGAGTGGCGGTCGCTGTTCGATTCGGTCACGACATTCGCTCGTAAGCCGACCTTCTTCACAAGTGACCGTCCATTTTTATCTCTTAATGGAAACAAGGAAATCCAAGCTGTTACGATCGATCAAATGTCAGACGGCGAAATTTACTCGCAAGGAAATTGGAAGGATTTGAGCGCGTTTCTTAGCAAGTCGTGTAACAAACAGCGAGCATCACCAAGTCCCAAATGTCTGTACGTGGGTGATTCCATCGTCGATGATGTGTACATACCGAGTGCGTACTGCGGCATCGATACAATCGCCATTGTCGAGGAAGTTAATGAATCGCGACGAAACGATTTGTTCTCACCTCAGTGGGGATCTTTCTTCGTCACTGCCCATCACCAGAATACTCTCTATTATGACCTGATTCGCAAACACAGCAAACTTGCCATACCGTCAGTCGATGTGCTGACTCGATTTGAGCTCAACGACGAAGTCCATTATCCTAGTCAGCGATCGGCCCTGGTCAATTGTTTTCGAGGCTTTGTCGACGATCACCGTCCGGATCTTGATATGACGACAAGTGGCAAGAGTGATAATCAATAGTCAAGATACAATCAAACTGATCGGATAGTTTTTTTGTCGAATTTGTTCTCACCATCAGACACGCGACGGAACTTCCCGATTTACCGTTAGATTAACTAGAATTATCTGAAGTGAATGACAGAATTTCACGCATAAACGAGTTAAATGTACGTGTAAGTTATTCGCGTACAGTCTGCTGTATTTAGCATGTAAGTTTGTTTTCTTTTCGTCTATGTTAAGCAAATAATGACGCTCATTATGGCTCGAATCAAGTGTTCATGATGCATATGATAAGTTAGAGTCGATCAATAAATGCCTTTTGCAAATCTACCGCTGCCGCGCATTCTCAACGCCGAGTCGGTGAGAAAAGCGGATCACACTTACTTAAACAAACAAAGGTAAATCATAGATTGGTGTTGCTGATTTTCGGCTATTCTGCACCGTTGATCGATGCCACATCACGACCACTACACGAATTGGTAACAATCGTTTATTGATGGCACTGCTGAGGCTGATCTACAGCACCATAATTTTTAGATTCAACTCCTTTAAATTCTTAATGAACTCGTTAAACTGATAACACATACAGGCGTCAATCAATCAGTGTCACTCGATGTTTTGGGATTAATTAAGTAGGAAACAAAATTTAAAAACCACAATGATAATGATAATGAATAATGATATTGAACACTCGGATTTGGAGATTAACCAATATTTGAGAGAGAAAAGAAGAAAGATAAGAGAGCAAAAGTCCACTATCAATAGTTTAGGATATTAATTTGCCTAATTTCAAGTAGCGCCTAGAATTATTGTAATCCCTATATATTGTTTTATTCAGTGTTTATTACTCTCGTTGTTAATTAGGCATTTACTAATATCATTAACTAAGCTCATTAAGCTTCGTTTACTTGCTGCTTTTCGTTTTCTTCGCCTTTTTGTCACTTTCTTTCTCTTTGCCTTCGTTGTCTTTGTCTTTGTCTTTGGGCGACGTGGGACCGGAACCGGAAGCGGGACCGGACCCGGAAGCGGGACCCGCACCAGCATCCACAGACGATGAGTGCGATTTTGCAGCGTGAAGCTGCTTGAGCAGCTCTTTCGACTTGGATAGTTGAGTGCTCATCTCTGACCGAGCATCAATCCCGCTACGAAATGCATTCACAACACGTATCTGCGAAACGAAAACCGAAATCAATGATAAATTGCCAACTAAATTAAATCAGTCACACATTGTTTAATAATTGCGCTTCAAATCAAAATCGAATAACAAGCAGAACAAAAACTACAACTCCAATTTGCGGTCAGTGAAATTGCGCCATGACATGAAGCTCGGTATTGGTGTAACGGCATGGCATATGCAACGATTGGGACATTTAGATAATTTATTAATTATAGGTTAATCCATTAATTAACGAATCAATTTAGGAATGAAATTAGAAGAGGAAGACATAGAGAGAGAGATGCAGGCGCAAGCAGGCAGAGAAGAAAATGGTTAGAGAACTAGGAATGAGTGAATGAAGATGAATGTGAAGAAGAGGAAGAAGAGGAAGAATGTCTTACAGCTTGATCAGTGGCACTTTTCGAGTACGGAACTGGGACAAGGCGCAGACCTTGCAGTTCACCGCCGATCACCTTAAGAAAACAGCAAGGAACAGAAATGGAGATTGGAGATCGACATCGAGATGGTCTCGTCAATCGTCACTCGTCATCCACATCATCACAAAAGTCTGCCTGTTCAGTCTTTTTTATCATGATTGACGCAAATTGATATCGTTGTGTAATTAGTAGAGTAAATGAGTAAACCCGAATTTGATCCGTCTACCGACTCTTTGCCACTGTTATCGCATTTCAAGCCACTCGCTTGACTCCCTTGACTGACAATCAAACACCTAATTTCGAGCATACAATTTGCGTTAATGAGCGTTATTATTATTATTCGATCACATTAATGAAAGCCATTTGTTTAATTTTCGTAATTAAACGAAAAAAGGGAAAGTTGATTACATTTTCTTTCCGTTTTTATAAGTTATTATTAATAACCTATTAAATTATCTAATTTCACTCATGCCTGTTTGCTTGTTTTTCGTTACCGTCAAACAACTCGTTTTGCAGTGCGCTGATTGTCATATAAATTGAGTTTTAACTTTACCATTTCACTTCATTTCATTTATTAATTTTCGTTCAACTGCTGCAGGTTAATTTTCGGTTCGGTGTTTTGTTTGCATTTCCTCGGTCATTCAATCATCATTTCATCGTCGTCATCGTCACAGTGACTTAACTCTCTTGCGAATTCAGTTTCTTTTAACAGCATTTCAATTTATTAATTTCTTTTTTTTTCTTGCTTTTCAGTTTCATTGCACGCATTCATTGATTAACTCGCAAATAGAGAGAGTAAAAGTAAGAGACAAACAGTAGAGAAATGATGGTGAATGTTGAGTGTTTTGTCTGTTTCTCATTTTTGCTGTCAGTTTGTAGTCGAGATTTAGTAGAATTTCGGTCGTCGAATTCAAATAGATTCCAAACTAACTATATAGATATTTCGTTAATAATTTCAATTGCAATTGAATAAATTCTTATAATGAATAAAGAACGACTCTTAGGTGATGAGAGGATATTAGAGACATTAAAGAAGTCACTCAAACGTGTCTGAAATTGACAACAATCATAGCAAAAACATGATTCTGACTGACTAGAAATATGGAGTGAGGAAAACTAAGCATAATTACCAATAATTACCAATTTCACACGTTTATGTTATTTTGTTTTCTGTCTTTCCAATACTAATTCGGTAAACACTCCATGCATCCATAAAAAGTCAGTTAGGTCAAGAGTGATAAGTAAATCAATTAAACCGATAAAACAAAGCGGCACAACGACGTAGCTTTGCACGTGCAAAAGCATGTGAAATGTGGGTGAGATTACCTAATAACATACAAATTAAAAGAAAACAAGCGAAAAACGACGATAACATAATCAAACATGCTCTGCGTGCAGTCTAAAATTAATATCAAAATCACAGCAATATCGAGATGCAAGTTCCCAGCCTTAAGTACGGTTGGTTTTTGTCTCAACTGGTTGCGAAGAGTTGG
>JAGGCA010005617.1:188-12738 GCA_022876805.1 Osperalycus tenerphagus | reverse complement strand
AGAGAGAGAGAGCGGAAAGGCCACGAGAACGAGGCGCGGCGCGCAGGAGCCCAGAACAGAGACCGACTGACGACAGGCGTGCGCGGTGAGCGGCGAGCGGCGAGGAGACGAGCGGCGAACACCAAGCGGCGAACACCGAGCGGCGATCACCACACGCGTCCGCAACCATCATTATCATTTCATTTGCCTTCAGTGGAAATTACTGACTATTTTTGGCCACTCATCGCCTTATTGCCGCCTCGTTGCCGTGACGCATTAGACTGTCACCGATTAGGAAATCTTACTATGAGAATCGTCACCTGGAATGTGAATGGCTTGAGGAAACTGGCTCTACAAAATTCTCACATCCAGCAAATCATCGATGAGTTCGATGCCCATATCATCTGCTTTCAAGAAACTAAACTGTCCAGTAAGTGTGCACGCATTTTATCTCCTTCCTGTTTACCTCACTGCGCGAATCATAACTTTCTAATTGCACGTTTATGTAATTCTCTCTAATACTCATTCGTCACGCTTAATTGCTTCTTTTCGCAGGAAATCAAGTCGACGAACGGTTGGCGTTCATCGAGTCATACACGTCTTATTTCGCGTTTCCCAAGTACACTTCTGGCTATTCGGGATGTGTCACTTACTGTCGAGAATCAACGCGACCGTTTCATGCTCACGATCGTTTGTGTACCGACAATGACGATGAGACCGCACAGATGAACAGGAGCAGTGCAGAACTCAGACTTGTAGACGCTGAAGGAAGAGCCGTGATAACGAGACATCGCCTAAGGAAGACGAATGATACCGATGACGGTGACGATGACGATGACAATGAATTAATCAATTTGCATGTAATCAACGTGTATTGTCCGCGCGCCGATCCCGATAGACCAGAACGAGCAACGTTCAAAATCAATTTCTACAAGTTACTCGAAACCAGAGCGCGTGGAATTCTAGATCAGGATCCAAGTAATCATGTTGTCATTGTCGGTGACATAAACACGGCTCACAAGCGGATCGATCACTGCGATCCGTCGGGCGATTTCGAGTCCGACACCGGCAGGAATTGGCTTGATAAATTCTTGTCACGCACGCAGTTGGATGACGGCAAGAATCGTGCATCATCATCATCATCGTCGTCATATTTTGTCGACGTATTCAGGTACCTGTATCCCGATCGACGCGAAGCGTACACTTGTTGGAATACAAAACTGAGTGCCAGAGAAACGAATTTCGGAACTCGTCTCGATTACGTTTTCGCTGACGCGTCGCTCATGAATTTGGTGAAGGACTGCACTATTCTGACACGTGTGATGGGCTCTGATCACTGTCCAGTGATGGTCGAGTTGAAGGATGTCGAGTGCGTTGCGAACTGGAAAGTGCCATCGATCTGCACAAAGCTCTGGCCAGAATTTGGTAACACAAGACAGCAAAAGCTTACTCCGTTCTTAAAACGAGAGCGAGACAACGTGAGCAGAATAGAAACGGCGCATATTGATGCTGATGGTGATCAAATCATGACGAAGAAGCCGAAACTTAAACAGAAATCCCTGAAGAGTTTCTTCTGTTCCATACCGAAACAGAGCAAAGCGGCGAAATGTAAAGAAGCCACCAAAGTCGAGCTGATAGTCGACGACGATGTGCCTTCTCCATGCCTAAGTATTTCTTGTACTTCTCAAAACAGTGATCTCAAAGCAGCGGCAATGCAGTGGAAGAATGTCTTGAGAGGACCACCGAAGCCACCTCTGTGTACGGGACACAATCAACAGAGCTTGTTGCGTACAGTATCCAAGCAGGGACCCAATTACGGTCGGCAGTTTTTCTGTTGCGCTTATCCAGTCGGTGACCCGAATAAACCGAATGCGAGGTGCAAGTTTTTCAAATGGGTTAACCAGAAATAATTCAATATTTCTGTAATTTGTGGTTTGTCATAAACAAGATGAAGTTGCAACAGTGACTGGCTCTCAACTCTAATCGTCATTTCTGCACAATCATCCTCCAGACTTGATGTGTTCTGGCAAACCAGATTCGCCGCCTCGTGCAATTTGTCCTCGTCATGAGTTTCATTAGATTAAAAGCAACTTCATTTATTTAACTGATCTGAATTAATTGGCCTCCTAACTAAAATCGGTGATCCAAAGATCTCAGAATGACGACAGCAGGATGACTGTTAAGTAATCTGTGTGTGTTGGACATAAATTATTACTACGGTAGGTAGTTACTGTCGGGATAAATCAGCCGGAAAACAACGTCCCAGAAGCCGTTAAATATCGATTACTTAACGTCACGGACAAGAAGGACGTGAACCTAATTAATTGAAATAACTATTAACTATTAACTATTGCTGTTTCGCGGCGAGCTTTTTCTTCAAGCTTTCCGGCATCTCAGGCGGCGGCGGTCGTGGGAGACGAAGCCACACCTTGACAGCATCGTAGATGAACCACTGAAGTGCGGTCAGCGTACCAACCATAATGATTCTAGGCGTCAAACCTTTCCATAGACCTGAAACCAAATGAAAGTTGTTTGAGAAATTGTTCTACAACTTGTATCCAATTCAGTGCCACTGCAACCAGGACGACGAGCGGAACTGGCACTGGCTCCTTGAAAAGGAGTCCTTGTGTCAAGGTCACCGTTATTCTGACACGCTATGACTCATCTCACACTTTGGTGCACCAGAATGAGACTCATGAGCGTGTGGCGACTAATCTTCTCGATGTTGTTCTTAGGCTGTCGGAGTGAGTTGTTTCTGACACTTGCCTTTCATTCCGAGTTTCCTCGCCGCTTCAATTGCGGTGCTTCCCTTCTCTTGATTCAGCTTCGACACAACCGTGTCGGCAGGATGAGAAACGACAGCACAAAACACACCAGCTGCAATGCAATTAAAACATAGCGATCAGAAAGGTATCATTCAGCAGACAAGATGCCTCGATTGCTCACCTATGTAGCCGGCAGCAAAAGTAACAATGAGCTGCTCGGACTTCGAGCACTGGTCACGGGGCTTGGGCACGACGTGCTTGTAGAGCAGTTCGACGGTCCGTTCGAAGCAGGCAAACTTCATCATCGTGTACGGAATCTGCCGCATCCACAGCGGGGAAATGCCCTTGAGAGAGTGCAGGTAGATGGATTAGAGAAACAAATTTCATCACTGGACAACGCACAGCAATGCGTGACCGGCAATAAAATTCGTACCTTGTAGAATCCCTGAAAGCCCTCTTGTCGCAAGATCTGCGGTGCGACCACGCGCAAGTACGGTGGGCATCCGGGCTGGGTCTGGATTCGCACTTTGCAGGCCTCCATCGGGCACAGGGCAATATCGGCGAAGAACTCAGCCGACGCGGACGCGGCCAAATAGAGCGACGTTCGCCACGTGTACGACAGTTCATCGCCCAAGAAGCCCGAGTAAATGGCCTTGAACATTTCGTAGAAGCCGAACTTGCCCAATCCTTGCATCGAATAACCGATAGCGGTCGGTGCCCATCCCTTGGAATAATTCAAGTTAAATTTCATTAGAGAATGACACTCCCACTAATACTGACCTTGCCAAGACCTCGCATGCCATCTTCCCGTATGGTAACAGCGAATCCGTTGAAGATGCTCTTGTATTTGGCCGGATTGGTCTGTATTCTGCACTTGACTAGGTCGAGCGGCACGACGGCCGTGTGCGTGATGCCGCAACTGAGAACGCCACCGAACCCGCACAGACTGTAGTACTGCAATGAGCCGTACTCGCACGAATTCGCTTGCGCCATTTTTGGTCAAATAAAAATCTCAATATAGCCCCGGAAAGTGCACAGTTGAGAGACGGGCAAGATTGCGGGCAGGACTGACCTTGGCACTGATCGGCCGGCACGGAGTGCAAATGGCAGAGAGCGGATCGGGAAACTGAATCGTTAACTCGAATACTGTCCGATAGGTGGCTGAGTGACTCTCCACTCGAGAGAGTGGCCCGAACGCGACCATTTCTCCACATTTCAATCGATTGACGTGCCGATCAGCTGTTCCGACGGCCTCTCTCATATCACACTCAACTCTGCTCTGTCGACATGTTGCAGAATATCACCCAGCGATGTGTTCTCCATATCAGGAACTGCATCAAGTCAGCGCCTCGCGTTTTAGGTCAGCAACGGAAAATTTCGGTGACACCTGCCTTTAATGCACGGGTACGAATACATATACTATGTGATCTATTATTGGACTAGTATTGACACAACCCCATCACTTGAATACAGATGACGGTGCGAGATGCGCTCAATACGTCCATGGACGAAGAAATGGAGAGGGACGAGCGCGTACTATTGATGGGTGAAGAAGTTGCGCTTTACGATGGCGCGTACAAAATTAGTCGTGGTCTGTGGAAGAAGTACGGTGAAAAGCGAGTTATCGACACTCCGATTACTGAGCTCGGCTTCGCCGGAATTGCTGTCGGTGCCGCGATGGTGCGGATCAAGTGACGATCCACTTCCGTGACCAGTTGCGTCGTCTAACATGATTCATTTGCTTGTGTCACAGGGTGGTCTGCGACCCATCTGCGAATTCATGACGTTCAACTTTTCTATGCAAGCCATCGACCAAATAATCAATTCTGCGGCCAAAACATTCTACATGTCAGCTGGGCTGGTAGGTCCCTCATCCTTGCACACTTCCAGCTGGTACTTCATCTCAATACTTCCACACTAATATCTCTTCATTCCGTTTAGATAGCCGTCCCGATCGTGTTTAGGGGTGAGTATTTATTTACAAATTCGGATAAGACGATCTTCCAGTCGAGTGAATGGACGCGACGCGACGAGTCTCGGTTTGCCGTCCGTTCTATTCTCGCCAACAGTTCGACTGCTACTCGTCGATACAAATATGTATTGTAATTCGAGCTCCTCTCCCTCCATCTCTATCATCTTCATAAAACTTTCGATTGTTCTTTGTCTTCAAGGCCCAAACGGAGCAGCAGCTGGAGTGGCAGCACAACACTCGCAATGTTACGGAGCTTGGTATAGTCACTGTCCTGGTCTTAAGGTGCTGTCTCCTTACTCTGCCGAAGATTGCAGAGGACTTCTCAAAGCTGCAATTCGCGATCCCGACCCCGTAGTTTTTCTCGAAAACGAGATTCTCTACGGTATTTCGTTTGAAGTCTCTGACGAAGCCCTGTCTAAAGACTTCGTTCTGCCTATCGGTAAAGCCAAAATTGAGCGGCAAGGCGATCACATCACGCTTGTCTCACATTCGAGAGGTGTTCAGTTGTGCTTGGAAGCTGCGAAAGAACTCGCCGGCCAGGGTGTTGAGTGTGAAGTAATCAACTTGCGGTCGTTGAGGCCTATGGATACCGAAACAATCCTCAAGTCTGTCATGAAAACAAATCATTTGGTAACCGTCGAACAGGGTTGGCCGCATTGCGGAATTGGTGCTGAAATTTGTGCCCGCATAATTGAGAGTAAGAATAACTGGACGTTGTCGAATTTAATGATCCTCATGATTTCTTGCTTCCTCTCGTTGCAGGTCCAGCTTTCGACTATCTAGACGCACCAGTTGTTCGAGTGACAGGAGCGGATGTTCCGATGCCATACACTAAAACGCTCGAACTCCACGCACTTCCTCAGCCGCAGGACATTGTTTTGGCAGTCAAAAAAGTTTTAAACATTCAGTGAATGGTAACTTAGAATAATGTTTTTTTTAGAAATCATTCCCGGTCTCTGATCCGTAATTTAATTATCGTGCAATGTTTGGAGTGAACGAATACAGTCTAGTGAATGAAGAGCTAACAGTGGCTGTGCAATAAAGCGGATTGGGATTTGAATCGGTGATTTATGTTCAACCAAACGCGTAGACAGTCAGGCAACTAGAAAGAATTGTTCGTCGCCACTGTCATCGGCATCCAGCTCTCCATTTCCGTTACGACTCTCGTCTGTTTTGTAACAAGCTTTTTTCACGACGTCGTTGAATTCGTTGCACTTGTGAGCATAAACGTGATGACCGGCACTTTGAATTGTGTGCACGTCAACTCGGTCGTCACCCAGAAGGTACCTAATTTGGAAACCAGCGTGTCTGTCAGACCACGAGCGAGAACCGTAGATGAAAGTAATGGGGATGTCAGAACTTAAACGGGAAGTGCGGTGGATCATCGGATGACGAGCTAACCCATAGGGCTTTCGATGACAAAGCGCTCGAAATGCGGTCTCGCCACTAGGAAATTGAGCATTACAATGGTAAATGTAATGAGGCACGGCACGTGCATCGTCGCCCATTTGAGCAGTGAACATTCTCTTGAAGCCCGGACGAGTTCTCTCTATAAGTATTGAACCGAAGGGTCCTGCTGCACGAACGAGTGCGAGCTGCGCCCAAATTGGAATTGCAAATTGATCCTTTTCATGCGTCACTCGCGAAGACATTCCCCACGGTTCTGCCAGAACTACGCGAGCTACCTGACCCGGAAATCGCAGAGCATATGATAGTGCCAAGTAGCCACCGAACGAATGGCCCAGAACGATCAATTTTTCTTCTAGTCCTATCGCTCTTCTCCATCGTTCAATGCTTTCAATCCATTGGCATTCAACGTTGCCCTCCTCCACGTTAAAGTTCGGTCTCGAAGAGCGGCCAAAACCGAGTAAATCAATTGCGAAGACTTTTCGATTGCTTCCAGCCAATGAGTCCAAGTTGAGCGTCCACATGCCGACTCCCAAAGCGAATCCGTGAATCAGGACGAGAGGATGTCCGGCGCGGGGTTTTGGCGACATCGACGGTGGTGGTGGTGGTGGCTCTACTTCGATTGTCCATATTCGATTGCTGTCCTCGCCCCATCCACTACCGATTTCGACATAATAGCCCTTATAAGGTTGCTTCAAAACTGTTGAAAAAATGCTAAGAGCATTATGAAACACGACTGTGCAAGTGATTAACTCACAAGATAGTAATCTGCGTTCCGCAAGCTCGAGGTCTTCAGCCGAAGTCGGACACCATATGATCCAGGACAATAACCATTCGAAAACTGATGACAACATTGAATACAGATCTCGACAAATAGACATTGCCAGTGAAAGCAGAACGACAAATTTCTAGGGAACAATTCCGATCAGATGAGACGGGCCAAAAGCTTGCCGAATCACTAATTATAAAGTTGCATAACAAGGTCGACAAGTATCTGCTTTCCCTCTTCTTCATTGGAATTTTCTCCTTAGCTTAGTCCGACTAACTTAGTCGTCTGACTTCGAGCGTCATCGTTGTGCATTCAACCGTGATCTGCATTCGAAATGACGCATTAAATCTCACAGAACCGACATTTAATTTTTGCTCTTAAATAGCTTTTCTCTATTACATAGACATTGTGCTAAGAAAATGCATCTTAAATGAACAAGAAGGTATTTACTGTATATTATAATTACAGCGCTGCGCGCACATCAGCGAAAAACTAGTCGCTGCTCAAATGCCGTTATCAAAACTAGAATTTTGATAATTAAATAACAGAGAGTACAAATTGAAAACTTGTTGGTAAAAAGCTCAGCACGGTAGGAATTGCGATAACAATTAAACAACTATAACAGACTTTGGACGACTGTCAAGATGACGGTATCAATCGACTAAAATGCCAGAAGCGATCTTTCCTTCGCTTCGATCATCCTCACTTTCATCTTCTCGGTACATCTCGTCCGTTTTCTGACACGCTCGTTTCACGATCTCGTTGAACTCCATCCACTTGTCGGCATAAACGTGATGACCTGCGCTTTGAACTGTGTACACATCAACGCGATCATCACCTAACAGATACTTGATTTGGAATCCTGGCTGACGGTCTAAGACAGAAAGGGTCAGGGAGATGAGTAGCGCTCACGATCAGCAATCACTTGTCATCGACATTTCTGTACAATGGACGAATGTTTATACCAAATATACCTACCTATCCACGAGCGTGAGCCATAAATGAAAGTGATGTTAATGTCAGTGTCCAAATCAGCAACTCGATAGATCATCGGGCGTCGAGCCCATCCACGAGGTAGTGAAATTGACTTGAGTGCTGATTCTCCACTTGGCACTGATTGAGCATTGCAATGATAAATGTAATTGATAGCTACGTCGGCGTTGTCTTCGCCCAGAAGCGGTATGAATTTTCTGCGCAAGTCGGGTCTGAAGCGCTCGATAATTTTTGGCCCGCATGGGCCCGCAGCTCGCAGAGGAGCCAAGGGGTTGAAAACCTGAAGGATGAAGATAAACATAACGATTAAGTTGGGTGATCGTTGAAACGGCATCCTCACCGAAATAAATCGTTCCCATAGAAAGCGTACCCAAAATGGGAGGTGGTAATTATTAGTGCGGGACTGGAGGGCCTGTTGCTCGGATGCCATTCCCCAGGGATCAGCCAGAATCACTCGAGACACCCGCTTCGGAAACCGCAACGCATACGACAGGGCCAAATAGCCGCCTAATGAATGACCCAACACGATCAGTCTCTCTTCTAACCCCATCACTTGTCTCCACCTTTCAATGCTCTCTACCCACTGATACTCAACGTGACCTGATACATCGAAACTGGGTCTCGAAGACCGACCAAAACCAAGTAGATCAATCGCATATATTTTGCGATTGTTTTCAACTAATGCATCCAAATTCAGAGTCCACATGCCGACTCCAAACGCGAATCCGTGAATCAAGACCAGAGGATGTCCGAGACCAGATGATGACGATGATGGCTCTACTTCGATTGTCCATATTTGATTGCTGTCCGAACCGAATCCACTGCCAATGTCGACGAATCTTCCCTTGTACGGTCTCTTGAGAACTGTTTTGATAAACGTGAAACACTCGATTAGTGATCGATTAGTGATCGATGAGGTGATCAGTGAGGTGATCGGTGGATGCTCACAAGATAGCAATTTGCGTTCGGCCAGTTCGAGCTGTTGAGGTGAAGTTGGACACCAGCTGAGTGAGGAGAATAGCCAGTCGAGAAGAGATGACATGATCGAGTAGAGATTTAGTCGAAGCAGTATGAGGAAGTCTCTTAAAAGCATCCAACTGCCAGCGATACGCGACATGATGCGTGCGCCACCAGGTCGCCATTGAACACGTGCGCCAAGAGTTGCGTCACTTTTCATCAATTCCAATTAGATCAATTCCAATTACTTAATCGCAATCGTCTCACAAGCACACTACATCCGAAAGTTTGCTGACATAACTTTTATTCTGCTTAACGATTCTCTTTTCGTCAAAGTGACGTGGTAAACCATTCATACAAATCACTCCGACCACTTCTAATTACATATATTCGATTGAATCCACTTGAACAGTCACCATATTCATCCTCAGAACCCTCTCGATTAAATAAGTAATCGTACAATTTTCGCGACGAATATGTCTATTACTTCATCAGCGCCTTGACGACTGCCTTGGCGTTCAGCTGTTTCAAGTCGCGATACGTTTGCCCGACGCCGACAAACACGATCGGCTGGCCAGTGATGTAAGTCATCGAAATGGCAGCGCCCACCTGGTCATCGATCGTGTCGAACTTGGTCAGCACGATACCGTTGATGGCCGATGAATCGGACGTCGTGCCGCGACATCCGTTATCCAGTAGAGCCGTGTTGAACTTGGTCAACTGGAGGAAGTTAATGGAAGTTAGAAATAGAAATAGCGGTGCGCAAGTAGAGAGATGTTTGCACTGTAACTATGCAGTTGGCTCACCACTGTCAATGTTGCGCTTCCAGACCCGATTTCTGACTTACCTGGTCGACGGCCTCATTGCCGACGAGCGCTTCGCCCACGAACAGCGTCAAATCGGGCTCGTTGATTTTGATCAGTTTGGCTAATTGCTTCATGAGCGGTTCGTTGTCCTGCATTCGGCCAGCTGTGTCCACCAGGCAGCAGTTGTAGCCTGCCGAGCGCGCGTAACTGATCGCTTCCATGGCGATCGCAGCACTATCCTTGCCGTATCCCTTTTCGTACAAGTCGATTTTCGTCTTGCCATCTCCTCTCTCGTGGAGAGCTTTCAACGCATGCACGTGAGTGCGGAGCTGCTCGATGGCCCCAGCTCGGAACGTGTCGCATGCGATCACCAGCACTTTGATGTTGTTGACGATCAGCCAGTTTGCGATCTTCAAACAAGAACACAAAAGTTAGGATGTTCGATCTGCCGCTTTGCTACTTCTAACTGGTCTGAAACAAAGCTGCTAAATTAATCTCACCTTGGCCAAGTTAGTGGACTTGCCAACGCCGTTCACGCCACAGAATACGATCACGTAAGGCAGATTGGGCTTAGCTTGGATTTCGCGCAACACGTTCAGGTTGCGGTTGGGACTCAGAATTCGCAAAATGGAATCTTCGAGAGCGCTCTTCACGTAACTTTTGAGTCCCATCCAGGTGTTGACCTGCTGCCCTTCTAACTTGGTCGCTACGCTATCGCACAGTTTCGTAGCGATCTCCATGGCCACGTTCTTTGCGATTAGATGGTCACGAAGTTGAGCCAGAATTGGCTGCAGGTCGTTCATGCTGAGCGCCTTGTTGTATGAGATTGTCTTCAATAGTGATCCAAAAATGGATTTCTTCTGAGTTGTCTCGTTTTCGACCTCGCCTGTATCTTCTTCTTCTTCTTCATCTTCTTCTTCGGAGGACTCTTCGCTATTTTCAAAGTCCAAGTTAGGTTTCATATCCATTTCGTCGTCGAAGTGGGCGCCTTCTGCATTGGCGATATTCTTGGCCATGGAGGACGAAATGCCATTCTCTTGCGCGTCATTCTTCTTGCTGAAGTCCAGGTCACAAGCATTCTTGCCGCCCAGCTCCCACTGACGCGCTTCCTTCGTTCTCTTTTTGGGCTCCACTTTCTTCTTCTCTTTGCCACTCTTGGTCCCATTTTTTGCCACCAGATTTTTCTTCATTAGCAGCATCACTTTCGGGGATTTATCAACCGGCTTGTCCACCACCGCTTTAGGAGCAGCAACAGGAACGATGTTGGCGGCTGTCGATTTGGCAGCGACTTTCGCCGGAGCATCAGAAGTTGCGTTCGGTT
The DNA here is from genome assembly GCA_022876805.1 of Osperalycus tenerphagus. Classification (NCBI taxonomy): domain Eukaryota; kingdom Metazoa; phylum Arthropoda; class Arachnida; order Sarcoptiformes; family Nematalycidae; genus Osperalycus; species Osperalycus tenerphagus. The sequence continues at coordinate 1,769 of JAGGCA010005617.1, read as the reverse complement.
GCACAAACAGCGAAGCGACCGTCTTCTTGGACTTCGCACTGTCCTGGTAGGAACGCATCTCAGCCATTCCTCTGGGTGCCGTTTGCTGTATCTTGGTGCACCGCGAATAAATTCTTCTAAACTCTCCTTCAAAATCAACGATATTAAACTCATCAACAACCAACAAATTATCATCGTCGTCCGCATCTTCGTTGCGTCTCGATCTTGACGTCGTCGTGCCCTTGGAACAGTTGAGCAAATACTTCCTGAGGTCGTAGTCATTGTACTTGTCTCGAAATGCTAGCTGGACGTCATCTAAAAACTTGTCCACGTAAGACAGTGATAATATCTTCTGATAGCCGACAACGAAGACGAGCTCGAACTCATTGTCGAGGCGGTACTGGAGCACCAGGTTGTTGGTGTTGAACTTCTCGACACGTTCCTCGAGGAAAACGTCCTTGATCAACTTGTTGACAACGCCGTTCAGAGCTTGGTTGACCGTCGCGAATAGGACGATGCCGCTCTTGCTGAAGATGATGAAAAAGTCCAACATCGTCGAGATAAATTGGATGGACAGATAGTAGACACTGGAAATGGAGAGCGAAACGAAATGAGTGAAACAATCAGAAACGGAAGAGTCGGCAAGCTGTGTCGCTATATCGACGCCATGAATTCGTTGCGGTATTTATTGTGTCGAAGTTACCTGAATTGGTGATACCGAGATGAGAAGAGGACTATTTTGGGCGATATATGTGAAATAGAAATATGCGATTGTGTAAATATGCGACGATGGAACTCCTCTCGCGGTCCGTCGCTGCCACGTTTGTTGGAACTCGCGCACACTCTGAGATCGTCTCTCTGAGATCGTCTCTCTGACGTCGAGGCAGGTTTACTGCCAAATTCAATTTACCAACATACCTACGACTGTTCTTTTCAATCACAACCGAACATTTCCAAGTCTAACTTTCACATTTCGACCAAAATTTCTTTCTACGCTCATTTCAACCTGCTCACCACGAATCTGTAATTTTTCTGCTCAACTTAAAGTCTTGATCATGTTTCCCATTTATTTGGCATCATAGATTTGCATTGGCGCACCAACACACACTGTCGATAGCTATACATATTTAATTGATCGGTTCCAGCGAGTTCCATGATGTGAACAAATATCGATGATAACGAAAATTCGTCAGTAACCAGTTAAATGCACCAAGGATGGATTTGTTGATATTCGGCAGGCTAGTAGCACTGACCTAGACGAGTTCGACATTTGTATTGATCACATAATGATTGTTTTCGTGTCGGGGCTGACAAATCAAAAATGACACTTATTCGGTTTATCGTTTTTGGAAACTTTTCAAGTCGAAAGGGTCCAAACTAACGCGAGAAAAAGTACAACAAGTGTTCGAAAGCTCTCAGTGCAGATATCGTTTGGTCAGTCGAGTGTCTGCTGGTCAAATAGAACAGGTCAACAAAATTCACCGTCGCCATGTTACGTAATAGGATTAAATTGAAAAGTGTTTCAAAAACTCTCAAAAACTTTCTGTATATCGCCGGTAAAAGTCCTCATCTGTTGGTATCACAAAATCAGGTAACATCTCC
>JAGGCA010005610.1:19873-30225 GCA_022876805.1 Osperalycus tenerphagus | reverse complement strand
AGAAGAGACGAGAGAGGAGACTTGGGGACACATCACTGATGATGAAGATGAGAAATTTGCGTCTCTCCGCTCGTCTCTCCTCTCCTCTTTTCCTACTCGTGTTTCGCGATATGTTACTCTCAGTGAGTTCCCTCAATAGCGGAAAGATTCAGAAGAGACTTCAACATCGTGCGTTTAACGGTGTTCCACCCACGAACACAACGAACTCGTGGTGACGGTAGTAAAGTGAGTTAACTTCGGGGGAAAGATGAATCGCACCAGTTAGACCATTGAGATGCCGACTGAGATGTCACCGAAGAAAGTGAAGGGCAGGGCCGAGAAAGAAGAGGAGCTGAAAATAGCGATTGTTTCGAAAAACAGCGCATATCGAATTTAATAATTGAATTCAACAAGAATAGTCAAACAGTAATCGAAGCCGTTGCCAGTGACGTTGCTCTGTTTGAAAAGTAGTTGTCATTGAGTTTAATTTTGCAGAAATAGCGTTTGAGTGATGGAAATTTGTCAGTAGTTCAGGCATATCGAATAAAACTTTGTCACTGCCGCCAACAACGGAATCACAGGAACCAAGCCGGAAATTTAATAACACAGTCGATATATCTATTCCAACGGTATTTTCGGAACAGACAAGAGTGCACTGGGATTACAAAGGACTCCGACTGAGGTTACCCCTTAAACACTCAAGTAATTGTCTAGTTTTGATGAAATTGTGACATGCTTACGCGGCTCTCGCGTCAAATAAATTTAGTTAGTGACGAAGGCACGGCTCTCCTCACATTCTTACCACTTCATATTAACGTTGATTCCACATTAATAGCTTCATCTTAGCCTGATGACCACTCATGGTCAATCATCGGAACGCGGCGGCGCCTTGCTTTGGACTTGAAATTCCCTCTCTTGTTTCCTTTCAACTCGTAAATAATATTCATAAAAATTGAGACATTGATTAATGAAAATCGACTCGCATTGGACAAGTGATCGAACGACTCCCATAAATTGATCTGGCAATTGTATGTAGATGCCATCGACTTGACGATGGTGAATTAGAGAAGTGAACTCGATCGTTGGGATTTGAATGGTTGTTGATTTGGACATCGTTAACCCCACTAATACAGTCGCTTGCAGATGCAAGTAGCGACATCGACAGGTCGCCATCGCACAGCAGTCTCACAGATAAGGCCAAAGACATGGCATATCAGCCAAGGACATGGACTTGGAGACGGTTCTTCGTCAACGACTGCAATGGGTAGTCGTGCAGTCGACAGCGAAATTCTTGTTGGATAAGTTTTTTTTCGACGATGTTCCAGCTACACAGATGAATAAAAGTATAAAATGGAGTGGACCTTAGATCGACGATGAATCGATCCAGAGATCGATGTATAGTCACGCGAGAATGTGTACCTCAATACAAACCAATCGGTCGTGGAGTGCAAGTAGGCTCATGTCTGACTCGATGGCAGCTTTTCTGGGGCACCTTATTATATGTGTGGTGGTGCTAATTGAATTTGGTAAATTAGCCGACGGGCTGACATAGAGAAGGACTTGTCGTTAGTGGAATTGTCTAGATAGGGGAATAGTCTAGATAATAGCCTCACTCCCAGCGCATATATGACGTGTTGAGCTCACCAAAGCACATGTTCGAAGTAGCTGTTGGAGGTGCAGGTGCAGAGCGGAGGGTTCGCAGACCGGTTGCCGTGGGAGAGCGAGGGGGAGGCATTTAGGCATTCAGGTTTGTTAGCTCGCAGGCACTGGGCGAGGAACTGAAGCGGGCCAGACTTGAGAGTAGTGATGTAGTAGTGATGTTGTACTGGAACTTGCTCCAGAGCGCTGCACATGCGTCGAGCGCTGTATCACAGCCACGTCGCGGGTCAACCCAACCACTATGCGCTCTACGTTCGCCTGCCTGCCAAAACCGCTCTCCTGCTGCCGAGTTCCGGTGAGTACCACCATTTTCATTCGATTATACCCGTTTCTGGCGCCGAGTTCAGGTGCCCCATCGGCTCCTCGTCTTCGCTGTCCATGTGCCTGTCACAGACAACGCGCACAGATGTCTTCTCTACGACTGTACTTATCCTCAGCCCGATCTGGGCGCCAATATATGCGCATGAAATGGAGTCGTACTGTTCGAACAGCCACGAGTAAGCCACGAGTACCCTCCTGCTTTCTTATCCAATGCGGCCTGCGAGACTTTCCGTATCCAAATTTCGAGCGATATCGAATTTTTATAATTACGTGTCCGATCAAAATCGCCATCGGCGACTCTGTAGGTGGCGCTAAAATACAGAAACTAGCCAGCGCCCTCTCAGTGCGATCCTTCGTAGATTTTGCAGCCGTAGTACCTCTAATATTTGTGACTTCTGACCTCTAACCGTCCCTTAAAAACGGGTATTGTGGGGGTTGGAAGTACATGAAAATAATTTGGAAGATGATTAAAAAAGGCTGGACTAGGTCATTGACCGAAATTTGGCGACCATTTTAATTTTCGACATGCGCATTGCGCATGTGCCTCGGGCCTCGGGCCGACTCCGCTCGCACAGATGTGCGGTTGGGTTGCCCAACAATCCCATTAAATGAGGCTCACATTTGGCAGCTTACATAAGTCATGAAATATGTTGCGCTGTGCATAAAAACCGCATTCAAACCGCATCCAAACCGCATTCCACTTGTGTATTTTTTTTCACCAGGTGACTCATCATCATGTTCCGAGTGGTGACCACTACAAGCGGCGCTATCAAGGTGCTTGACCCACGAACCAATCGAGTGGTCGCCGTTCTGCAGCCCCAAAAAGGAAGCCGTAGAAAGGTAAAGGAGGTCGAGCGAGCTGGCCAGATGACTGTTTACTAGCTTCTGAGTGGTACGCTTAGTCAGGTACTTTCTCTCGGTCGCCTGTTGCCCAAACGGGAAGCAAGCCTAAATGCTAAGGCACATTCCCCAAAAGCCAGTATAGAATTAAACCATCATTAGGTCAATTCTGTTACATTGCTGAGAGATTCTGTCGACGCGTTCTAGCTTCATCCAAATCGAGCGAGTCAGAAATAACTTGGAATGAGGTGGACTCACCTCTTTTCTCATGCTGTTTATTCGACTGAATTCATAGTCATTACTAATGACGAATTACTCATGTATCCTGGGTAAACAATTAGCTTGTCAACTGCAATTATCGCTTGTATTCGAAGGTGAAACCAGCAGTGAGTCACGAAACTATTCACCTAGGTAACATTGAAAGCAATTATTAGTAAATTATTGATAAAAGCTGATTTTCCGCTAATTTGAATCCAGTACTTAGCTGAATTTTTCCTGTCCCATATGGCGCTGGAGTTAACTAGTTTTTTTTTAAAGAACGTAATTCGATCACTGATACATGAATAGACGGTTATATTTATTAACTAAGTTTAACAGTAGGTTGCTAGTTAATAGGTAACCATGTAACTATGTAATGATCGATTTCTGTTTATCGTGCCGCGCCGCAATATTGGTCTGTTACGTCTATAGTTACGTAACTTAACATTCTCGTTTTACGGTTTTCCCTAACTTCCCTTTACAGGTGAAAAGGAAACAAGTGGCGATGAGAAAATCTGCTTTTATGAACAAACTCGATTTGGACGTCAGTCAAGTCACGGCCCAGGAAAAGCCTAGCCAGTCAGCATCGTCGTCAAGAGATATGGTCGAAAATACAAAATTGCCACGACCAAACACTGCATTTGGAGGCATTCCAATCTGTTCCATTCTTGGCCAGAAAATTGTCGAAGCACATCCGAAAATTGTTTACAACGAACGAGACAAGCTGATGGCCTCTCACAAGTACAAACGGTTCTGCAGAACGGATCGACAGATCACAGAGGAAGAGGATGAGGACGAGGATGACCGTGATACAGATGACCTGCCGCATAGCACGGCCAATTCCTCGAAACTCATTTATCGCTTTTCGCGGAAACGACGTCTCGAAAGACTCGCTGTTCTGGAAACAGGACTCAACAAGAGATCCCGTCAATTGCTTAAGAAGTGCAAGAAGGTATGCGTCGCGGTTAAGAAAATGGTGTCATGCGTTGTATGTGGTGAACAGCTTCGTCCTGGTCATCGTTGCAGCGATCCAAAGTCTCAGGATGAAACGAAAGCCAAAGCCGCAGAGCGGAAACAAATAACGTCAAATCATCCGAAACAAATAACGTCAAATCCGCACGAAACACGTGTAGTGCTCAAGCAGATGGTTTCATGCGCGCTATGCAATAAACAGCTTCGTCCTGGTCATCGTTGCGTTGATACAGCTTCTCAGCACGATGAGAAGACGGCAGAACCGAAACAAGTAATGCCAAATCATGAGCACATCACCAAAGACTTTATGAACGGCTTGGAACTTATCAGATTCGATAAACTAGTGTCAGGTCTTCAGAAGAAGATCACATCTGGCCCTATAGGGTCGTCAGACAACCATATCTTGCCAATTAGACGTTGTTCAGTGAACGGCGAACTGGCCGTCATGAAGGAAATCGTCAATAATGTAAATAATAATATTTCGCATGGTATAAGAACGAGAAGAGCGACAAAAATGTTGATGTCGCCTCCGATTAAGATTGCTTAATGAGCCACTTCCGATTGTTTAAGCAGAGAAATTTAGCCCTACTTACACACAAATATGCAGTTGGAGTTAAATATATATTTTAATATTTCACGTCCGGTGACGAATTCGCGTAATCGGACACGAAACCAGCGCAGGAATATCAAAGCGGGCCGCCATTGTCCTTATCGTACTTCGATCGGCCTATGGCATAACGAAGAGCTGCATCTGGCTAAACGCAACTTCCATTCATGCATTTTTCCATGTGAATAATCTCCATGTAAATATCTGTATGTGAATACTTGAATACTCAAGAAAATACAATTCAGATGCTTACAGTGATTGAGCTTACATTTAACTAGATTTCACTTCATATGTCAGTGTTCCAGTGAGCAATCAAGAAAACCAATAAACAGACCTGCATGTGGTTGTACTAATTGAGCAATCGGGAATTGTGTGAATGATCGAATTAGTGGATTATGTAGATGTAAGAGAGAGAAGAGATTTGGATGAATGTAGTCGTGTTGGTGAGTTTGGATCGTGGCGCTCTCGGAAGTCGGACATGCGCATCACCAATCGAACAGCGCGAAACCGTCGGGAAACCGTCGGCAAGCCGTTTTCGCCGACCCAACTTCTTCGCTGTGCCCCAATATGACATCTCATCTCCTCAAATTGGCCCTCCAAGGCATCCGCGGATTCGGCCCCGATGAAGACCACAAACAGGTTATCGAATTCTTCCCGCTGACACTGATTCTGGGCTCGAACGGTGCCGGGAAAACGACACTGATCGAGGCTCTCCGTTACGCGACTACCGGCGAGACACCACCAAACTCGAACCGCGGGAAATGCTTCATTCACGACCCCACCTACGCCGAACGGTCGGTGGTGCGCGGCCAGGTCAAGCTTAAGTTCGTCGACACACGCGGCAAGTCCACCGTCGTCACGCGCAGTTTGGAAGCCCAAGTCAAGAGCAAGGGCAACGCCAAGGACATCACTATCAAGACTCTCAACTCGGTCATTAAGAACAGCGATGCTGACCTCGATTCAAGGGTTGCTGCCATCGACGAGGAAGTGCTCAATCTGTTCGGCGTCTCGAAACCAGTCCTCGCCAACGTCGTCTTCTGTCACCAGGAGGACAATGCGTGGATGTTCAGCGAGGGCAAGCAGCTCAAGGACAAGTTCGATGAGATTTTCGGCTGCGACAGTTACGTCAAGGCGCTCGACTTGCTGAAGAAGTGGCGCAAGACTGAGATGGATAGCGAGAAGCTGAAGAAAAGCGACCTGAAATTGTTCAAGGAGCACAAGGAGGAGAAGCGCAACAAGCAGCGCGAGTTGAAAGACCAAAAGTCAAAGTTGATGGTGCAGAAACTGAAGATCTCGAAGTGCACTGAAGATTTGGAGCCGCTCCATGAGAAATTGGACGAGCTCAAGGAGAAAGAAGCCGATCTGCAAAAAATGCACCACAGTTTTGAGCTGATCAAGGCGTCGAGAGACGAAAACAAGAAGATCTATGAAGAGACCAAGATGCAGATCACAAACTTCTTCGATGGTACCATGGAAGAGTTACACGAGAAGATCGACCGATTCAAGGAGAATCTCGGTACCAAACAAAAGGAGAAGAGGACGATCGAGACGCAAATCAATGAGATTGAAAAGGAGAAGGCTAACTTGAACAAAGAGTCATCTGGCATCTCGGTCGAAGTTGGGAAGCTGCAGCAAATTTATGAACAGTACCAGAAAGACATCAAGGAGCGCGATGAATCCATCTTGGAACTGATTCGAGACAAATCAATCTGTGTGGCCAAGGACCCGCCACCTGACTTGGTGGCCGGTAATCAACTGGACGACGGGCAACTGAATCGCGCTATTGATTTCATCGATGCGAACTACAGGCAATTCGAAGACGACTTAGCGGACTTTCGCAGTAATTTCTATGAGCGTGAAGGCGAATTGAACAGAAAGCTCGACAAAGTGAAATCCAAGAAGAACAAATTCGACTCGGAGATAAAATTGCGAAACGAACAAATAGCTGCCAAGAACGCGGAAATGATGCAAGTGAAACAGCAGTTGTCGAGCGTGGAAACATCATCGCAGAGACTGCTTGAATTGAACGAAGACATCAAGAAAATCAAGAAAGATATAGAGAAGGCCAGGTCTGCGGCCGACACAAGAAAGCTTAAGCAAGAAATTGCCGATCTGGACATCGAGAAGAGCACCTTGGCTCCTCAAGTCAAGAGTTTGCAGTCGGACATGAACAGGATGCAAGACGAGAGCGCTGGACGGGTTGAGATCGACATCATGAAGAAAAACTGCGACAGAGAGAAGCAGACAATCGAGCAGATCAAGGACAATTACGCTGACATCATGGACCTTCTAGGTGTCGATGAGAACAGTTACAAAGAGTTCGCGAAAGAACTGTCCGCGAAGCTGAACAAGCTGAATGCCGAGATCAAACGTCTTGACAGTTCGCTGAACGAGAAGAAGAGAGAATTAGCAACGGCGATAGCTGAACAGAGAATGATGGAGGAAAAGCTCGATGCTAAGCAGAAGGAGCTCGAGGAGCTCAACGAGACTGTGAGCCGAGTTTGTCAAGGGAAGAGCTTCGGCGAATTGCTTGGCCAAACTGACGACGACCTCAAACACCTTCGCGACGAGTGCGGTTCGATCGTTGGACGAAAAGTTCTGCTCAAGCAGTACATCACCGACATTGAGCGTCGCAAGAATTGTCCCGTTTGCGAGACACAACTCAACGATCAGGCTTGTGTGAACAAGACCGTCGCCAATTTGAAACAGGAGATCGCTGCCTTACCTGGGCGAGTTCAAGCGAAGCAAGATGAGCTCGATAAGAAGGATAAGCTGTTCAACGAGCTCCTCGCATTGAAACCGGTACACGAAACCATGTCCAAATTGGAAGGCGAGATTCCGCAAATTCGCAAGGCCATCGCGCAGAAAGGCACGGATACCAGTTACCTGGCCACCAAAGTCGAAGAGCAGGAGGAAGAACTGAAATTGCTCCGCGACGAGAAAGAAAGTCACGAAGTCGTGCAGCCGTCAGCGATCCAGTTCGACAGAAGTCGCAAGGAATTGAAAGATTTGCAGAGAAAAATCGAGTCACGAGATATGGAATTTGATACACTTGCGTCCAGTTGTTTGACGATGGATGAAGTGCGAGCGCGATTCGAAGAAAAACAGACCAGGCTCGAAAAAGTCCAGAAGGACATTGATGACAAGAATAAGTTGTACAACGAGGCCGTTGATAAGCTCCAACGATTCCAGGGGATACTGAATTCTCGCGAAAATGAGCGCCTCCAAATCGAGAGAAATCAACAGGAACGAACGCTGTTGGAGAAGAAGTTGGAAGAGCTGGAAGCCGCTTGCGACTCTGAGGCGCGAGCAATTGAGAAATGCCAACGAGAATTGGAGCGATTGCAACCTGACATCTATAAAGTCGAAAACGAGAAAGAGAAAGCGCAACAGGAGAACAAGAAACAGGACCAACACGCGCGGAATAAAATCGAGCAGTTGAGCATCAAGAAGAAGGAGATCATGAACTCGATCAACAGAATCAAGAAGTTTCAGGCATCAGGCAAGCTTAACGAACTGCAAGTTCACCAACAGAAGCTCGATTCAATTCATGCAAAGATAGACGAGTTGAACAACGACAAGACTGCCAAGTACCACAAGTTAGATGAAATCAGCAATTTGATCAACACGCACCAAGTGAAGGAAAGAGAACTGAAAGATAATTACCGACTGATGGAGTGCGAAACGAAGATCGCTGTGTTTGATGAGCAGCTCAAGGAGATGACGGAGAAGTGCGCCGGACAGGATCTGAAAGTGGTGACCAAGGAGATCGCAACGGTGGCTAACCAGATAGCCAAGCTGAGTCGGGATAAAGACCAGGCACACGGAGCGTCCGGACCGATTGAATCACAAATTAAGGAACTGGACAGGACTCTGAACCTGGACAAGTATCGCACCGCTGAACAAGATTACACTTGGATGCTGTGCCAAGTGACCATCATGAATCATGCGTGCGAAGATATTAACCGCTATTACAAGGCCCTCGATTGGGCGCTAACTACGTTCCATCAGCGCAAGATACAGGAAATCAACAAGTTGATGTTTTCGCTGTGGAAGCAGGTCTATCGTGGATCGGACATTGACTGCATCAAGCTGATGGCCGACGAGGAATCGCGAACTGCGGCTGAGAAGCGCAGGACGTACACGTATCGAGTGACGATGGTCAAGCACGGCGTCGAGATGGACATGAGGGGACGCTGCTCAGCCGGTCAGAAGGTGTTGGCGTCGCTCATCATTCGCTTGGCGCTCGCCGAGATCTTCTCCGTCAACTGTGGCTGCATCGCGCTCGACGAGCCCACCACCAATTTGGATCGCGCCAACATCCAGTCGCTGGCCAGTGCAATTACCGGTCTCGTGAAGTACCGCCGCCGCTACAACAAGAATTTCCAGTGGATCATCATCACCCACGATGATGAGTTTCTCAAGTGTCTTGATGATGATCTCTCCAATTATTACTATTTTTGCTTCAAGGATGACGATGGATATTCGCGGGTCAAGCGACAGAGTGTCAAAGACAGAGATTAGGTAGACTCCTAGTCCATATTCCATCAGACACGTTCCTGTTCACACATTTTCACTACATGTGTTATACTCTCACAATTTCTTACCAATTTTGATCGTTATGTATTTACCGAGAATACTGACAAACTCATTTCGAAGTCCAGAGAACTCTGCGTTTGTCAAATAAAATGTTTCTTAATTATGGTTAGACTGAATTTATGATGATCGCTGAGGAAAATGATTACATTAACAATTAGTCACCTGTTGGCTGATCAGCATCAGACCTGATTCCATATTCGTTGTGACACTTTTGACATTGTTTCTTGGTCTCGAAGTAAGGCAGACACAATTTTCGGTGTTACCGTGAAATTGTTATGCATGCAGTTTCGGATTCGAACTCTACCTGATGTCCACGATATTGCCATCAGAAGAAAATTGCCCCATTTTCGAAAAAATGCCAGAATTTCTTACAAGCGCATTTGTAAATAGTGACACAACAAAACCAAAATTGTGATCACATGGTAAGAATGGAAGCTAACCAGCTTCCTCAGATCTACTTGTCCGTTGATCAAGAATTACGGCATTCCTCCTTGGCATGTCTTAAATATTGTCGCACAAAGATGTTGAGGTAAAAACATTCGTTGTGCTCCCATAGATTTTGCTGGGGAACACGGGCAGAACACGGGCAGAACACGGGCGCACCAAGGGTATAATCAAACATATAGCGAATTTTTAGGAGATCATTGCGGTCTTCGACATATCACCAATGATGTGAAGTACATGACTAAATGGTACAATTAATACACCATGTCCAATGTCCAGCGCGCGCCCCATTGTTGTGCAGTGGAATAGTTCACCCGTAAAAAAGTGTAAAGTCACACGAAATGTCCTGATGGCAATATTTTGGACATCGTGCAGAGTTTGAATTGGAAACGTCGGTTGATAGACCGAATGTATGACTATTTCAGGGTAATTTCACAGTACACCGAAAATTGTGTCCGTTTCCTGGTTTCGGAGTAACACAATGTGAAGAATGTTACAATGAATATGGAATCACCCTCTATGGACACTTGTAGCATTACAACAATAGCACGTAGTAACTTATTACTAATACACGAATTTACCCGATTTCCAGAAGCCGATGGTCGATGCCCTTCTCGATGAAAGAGTGATGAGCTGCTCATGTTGGAATCGTTAATGAACAACCGGCACGAAA
>JAGGCA010005600.1:74116-92703 GCA_022876805.1 Osperalycus tenerphagus | reverse complement strand
CGATCGCGATCGCGATCGGACATCGTGTTCTTGCCCATGACGCGCAAGACAGCATCACTGTTCCACGAACGAGACCACATTCGCTGCTCGTCTTCAGACATCTGAATCAGGGTCAATGGCAGTTGAGGCTTTTCAACATAGAGATTCTAAGGATTGTAATGTAGGATAAAGCACAAAAATTGAATCGTCGAACGTGGCATAATTTCTTTGCTGCACTAATGAGCAGAAAAGAAATGAGACGAGACGAAATCACATACTGGAAACTGTCGGAGCTCGTTGGGCGGCTCGACATTGGCATCGAACAGAGCCAACATCTCCTCGCGACCATATCTGTACTCGGCGAGCTTGTATTTGGGTGTTTGTGGAACAGAGATCGGGCCAGAGGTGGACGATGGCGTGTTCTGGATCGTGTTGGGCGCACCATCTGACAAGGCACGCAGCCTGGAGCGCGGCACAACACTAATCAATCGACTGAACGCGATTTGGATTGAGTTACTCACCATTCTGGACCAAATTTCATCGCTGTCTCGGCCATTATGAATCAGAATCTGACGAATTCCTGCAAACGATGAACTGATATAAACGTGGCCTGAACCTGACTCGGGAGAATCAGGTGATAAACAAGACGCTGACGATGCGGAAATGAGCATCGCCGCACTCATGGCCCGATGGCAGGCGACCTGATCTACAGTAGCTTGTTCGGACTTACGATTTGATTGCAGTGAGAGTGGAAAAAGAACGGAAAATGGCAATTATACTAATAAATCGCACAATAACTTGTCGGGTCTGGTCAGAAGATACTTTGCTAATTCTGTGTTCGGATGCAGCGCCACCTCGTAGCGAATTTTCATAGCGCGAAGGACAGTACAAGAATTACCAGCAAAGTGTGGAAAAGCGCAGATCGATGGACCAATCAGTTGTCGAGCTCTGTGTGGCAAATTCGAGAAAGTGCGCCAAAAGTCGCACTTTTGTAGAATAATTTTTCCTAATCACTTTAGCACGCCTAAAAACGATGAGTCACTACCGGTCGTGTCATATTATTGATCAGTGAAAAACCGATCGAGAGAATGTGAGTTGTGCTTCGTCTTCAATCGAGACATCGTCGAGACATCGATTATTGCATTCAATAATAAATATGATATCAAAACAGATCTTTGGTTATTAGTCAGTTACAAGCCCGAAATGGAAGCAGTACAAATGCACAATCGTGAACACAGGTCAGCCGGACTGGTTACACTTCAAATCACTTCGTCAGCTCGTCAAGTAATCGCGAGGCGGCCGCTTCGACATTCCAGTTGGCCGCCTGCAACACGAGTTCGCATCGTGCTCGGTCGCCGATCTCCAACTTCAGTAGTCTTCCAGTTTGCATGTCTTTCAGTGCTGCGACAATGTCGTGATTATGCTTACGCAGAGCTGCCAGACACTCATTAAAAGTTGTCTCGGCGACTTTCGTCTGCAAGATTCGCACCAGTCGAGTCTCACATTCGGTGTCGTCATTCTGCAAATCGAAACCCGAGTTACAGGCAGACATCATCCCGAGACCGTAGATCGCTTCCCTCGACGGTGCCGAAGGAGCGACGGGAGCAACGGGAGCGAATGGTTTGACCTGAGCGGTGACGGTGCAGGTGCTTGGAACTTGAGACGGGAGACTAAAGGGACGAGATGGAGGTGCAGGTGCAACAGAAGGGGTCATGGTCACGTCACTCGGGAATGATGAGTTCGATTTCGGAGCAGGAGACACGGCATACGGTGAACGCCGGTTGACAATACTTTTTGGTGGTGCGGGCAGCAGTGGGACTCGACTCTGTGCAGGACCCGTGCTTAGAGGAGCGCTTAAACCGACCAAGCCCAGTTTACTCTCGAGCTCATGCACGAAGTCTTTGCTCAGTTTGCTGGGGACTGCATTGGTGGTGCTCGTTGTACTACTTGAATATGTGGTATTTGAAGAAGAAAATGGGAGGACGTTATTTGGCTTCTCGTTTCTTGTATTTGGTGCGTTAAAACTGCGAATTTCGTTCACCTTTGTATCCAACCAGTTGAACGCCTTGTCTCGCTGCTCCTTCGTTATCACATTCTTCGTTTCGCTATCACTCGACATCGCAGCAGCATTTGGTGTGAGTGTGGATGTGGATGTGGGTTCAAATGTTGTGGCAAAATTGGAAGATGAGCTTGTCACTTGAGATTCTGCGTGGATCAGTGGTACTTGCGAGTAATAACGAAAGCTTTCGCTTCGCTCTGTACAAGTATCGTTACTTTGTTCAACTTGGCCATTCATCGTATCGAGAGGCGGTGCGTAATAACGCGACTCTGGCACTGACTCAGTAAAATTGGATTGAGCCTCGAAACTCTGTGGATACCACGGAACATTGTAATAGATTCGTTCTTCCTCGTGATCGTTCGCCAGCTGATCTTGGCTGTGCGATCTAAGAGGATGATGTTCTTCCGTCATGATCTTTAGCGCATCGAATGATCGCACCAGAATTTCGTCACTGAAGTCAATAAGAACTTCATCCTTGTCAGCACTGTTCGACGTTATCGCGGAGCTCGATGATTGAGTGACGGGCAGTTGATTGTAAGACATTGATCGCCGTGGGAGACCTTTGTTATCCTTACGCTTGGATGGGTCATGCTCGTTCTCCAATTTTCTGTAACCAAATTGCTGTTTGTCCCGGCGGGCAGCAGCGTCAGATAATTGTGAAATTGCAGGTTCTGACGAAGATAAAGCAAGATGATCGATCTAGTGTAACGGAAGACCAGACAAGACCTGGCTCCTTACTTTTGTTCCTGTTGTCGAGTTTTGGTATATTCGGGAGATTTTTTGATTGTGTGCCAAGCACTAGGTCGGGAGGTTGCATAGGATTCTTCAAATAAATCGGATCGATATACGCTGGCGATCCCCAAGATTCACCAAGACCTCCGTGACCGGCGTGAATGAAACTATTCCTCAGCGGTTTACTGATGTCTTTTTGGCCGTGGCCGTGGCCGTGGCCGTGAGCAATATATCGCGGGAAGAATCCGATATTAAACGTTCGTTGACTTTGTCCCTTCCACCAATAGTGCTCAGATCGACCTGAGGCATTAAAGAGAAGCATGTGATAAATCACATTCGGAGTCCATCAAGGACCACTTACCATCAATCACTTGAATTTTCTCATTCTCCTCCACAAAAAGCATCTGTCTCTGGTTTGTTGCGTCACTTTTTCCGGTGGACAAAGAGTCGCTCGTGCCGTCGAATGCCTGAGTTGCCATCAGTTCGATAGGAAACGAATCGCATAGAAAGTCTTTGAGAGCAACAAAAGTGGGTCTGTCGTTTGGTTTTTGATGCCAACATTGAAGCAGAAGCTGATAAATGACAAGCGGACAGGCGTCGGGACACGGAAGGCGTTCGTTCTCTTGGTCAATTTTCAACAGGATCTGGGCGCCATTGAGACCAACCTATGCAGCGAAGAGAAGAGACGTAAATGATGAATCGAACCACTACCATTATGCGTTTTCAGGGCTCGTACCCATGGTTCATGCCCGAATGTAAACATCTCCCAGAGCGTGACTCCAAACATCCACGTGTCACTCGCGTGAGAAAACTGTCGAGATTTCAACGATTCGGGAGGACACCAAGGAAATGGGACCTTCTTATGTTCGTTCATTATGTAACAATCTTCCTGACTTGGTAGAGCTCTCATCAGACCGAAATCTCCAATCTTCACCTGCTTCGAGGATGCTAGCAAAACATTTCTCGCAGCCTAGGTGATAGAAGAAAAAGAATGCGGATCACAGTTTCTGTAAACAAGCGGATGTCATACTCACGAGATCACGATGAATAAATCGTTTCGATTCCAGATATGCCATACCATTGGCTATTTGAATTGCATATTCGACAAGTAATGAGATAGGAGTGTGACCACATTCTTTTCGCAGCCTGTCGCGCAGACTTCTGCAAGAGGATCATTCCGGCGGTCAATTGTTCACTTTGCTGTCATGTCACTTTCAGAAGACCTAACTCTACGGAAATCCAATGCGCAACTTACCCATTCGGGGCTAATTCGGTGACCATCATCATCGGTTGTGTGAGAACGACACCGTACAGCCGAATTAGATTTGGATGATTGAGTTGATGCATTACGTTGACCTCTTTAACGAAATCTTCGAAAGCACCAGGCTGTGACATCACTTCCTGCTTGAGAACTTTGACGGCGACATCGAGCACATTTCCACCGGACATCGTCCACTCACCCTGACAAACGTGAATAACATATTTAAAATAAACGAAATCTCGTAACCGAAAATGTGATTACCTTGACCACCACACCAAAAGACCCATCACCAAGCTTTTCCGTCAGCGTTGAGTGGTTGGATGCAATCGGAAAAATACCAAAATACGGATCAGTACATCAGGCTGGATGAATTAGGTGACGCTCACCTTATGCGACGTCTTAATGTCTTGACTGTTGATCAAACACGACAAATTGCTCGAATTGACAGGTGACGGTTTGGAAGAACTGCTCGCATTCTGGCTGCTCGCATTCTGGCTGCTCGCCTGCAGAGGCTTAACAGGAAAGATTTTGGCAAATATCTTATTAATTCTGACACTCTTGCGCTTCTCCTTGATGGCAGCCAGAAATCTTCGGGCGGCTGGTCGAGAGAAGTTGCTCTTGACCAGATCTTCCTCATTGACGAAATCGAAGTGAGACAACCTCGTCAGCTGCAAATCGTTCGTGATCTTGGTGAAGAACTGCTCGAGTTGAACTTCTTTCAGCAATTCGTATAGCCAGTCGGTGGTACTGTCGTCGAATGTCGTCGAGGACATTTTGACACCGAATCTCGCCTACCAGTGAATTGGTCCAAATAGGGAACAACAGGCTTGAATTGAGTAGCTGTGATTGATTGGGTCTGCTGATGAGAAGGTGGTATTCAATTGACGAACTCGCGCATGTCACCGGCGAGCGAAAGATCGATCAACGACAATCACAGTCATGACCCAACGTGACACTTGGTCTGATTCCAGAATCAGTACGGTGACAGAGAGAAATAGTCGTCGCACGCCTCTCGTGGTCTGCTTGATCACCTGATCGCCACTTCCTCATGGTTGACGATGGCGCGCTACTACACACAATTACTTTCAAGTGTCACATAGTCGGCCGACTATTTAAATACTTGCAAGCCATCATCTGGGTCACTTTCGTTTCGACCTCATCCACCGATCAATACCAAAAATGTCCCGAAAATCTCCTCACGAATCCAACTATGCAGATCTGCATTCCATGAGACGGGCCCTCGAGCAGAATGAACAACATCACCAACATGAGTCTTATCATAAGAACCATGACGAGGATGTCACCTGCAGGTGTGGGGCTGTCGTCGAACTTGGGGAACTGCGCGCGAGACTGACGCACGTAGAGAAGACGGTCAGATGGTGGACAACGTGTGCAGAGGGATGGAAAGAGAAGTGGTCCAAGGTGCGACGAGACAGGAACAGTTACAGGGATCAGGTCAAAGCTATGGAGAACGAGTGCGAAGTGCTCAAGAATGAGAACAGAAGATTGCAAAGTACATTGTCCAAGTCTCCAGATAAGGGTTGTGTTCAACCACCAGGAGTTGGTGGCGCGTCATCGAGTTCGGCCGTCTTTCTGAACGAAGCTTACAACACGAGCGATGCTCCAATGACTGATTCAATGAAAAACGCACCAAAGAATTCATCGACCAGAGAGCGACGTCCTAATCACAATTCGTCGACGCTGACCGAGTCTCTGAGGAAGAAATTATTGATTTTGCAAGCGAAACTCGACGACTCCAACAAGAAAATTGCGATGGAGAAAGAAAATAAGGAACTGCTGTTGAGAGACATGGAACAGTTGCAGATCGATTACGATAACCTCAAGCTGAAATACAATCACCTGAAGATGTCTAAGAAGCTGAATATGATTGGAACTGAAGTACAGGACGAAACGATGAATATCGAAGAATTGAGTCTTGCGGAAAACACACCTGAGAGGTCAACATTAAGCCAAAGAATTAGAGAATTGTGGGAAAGTCTCGAAACACTACAGGCTGAGAATGTAGCTGAGTCTCAGAGAAGAGAACGGCTCGAGAGTGAGAAGCTTGTCGTGGAGGAAGAGAACAAGAAGTTAAACGCACTAATTGCTGAATTGGAGACGCGATCAGCACAAGTCAGTTCTGCTGGTGATCTGGATGTGTTAAAGACGATACGAGATGAGTTAGAAGAGAAGAAGAAAGAGATGAGTGATTTGCGGCAAGCTCACAGCAAGTTGAAAAAAGTTTTCCAGGAGAAGTGCATGGAATTGGGACAAGCTGTGCGACGAGTGGAACGATGCGAAGCCGATATGAAAAAGTTGAGAATTCGTCTCGATGACTTGAAGAAGGAATTCGCCGCGTCTGAAGAAGAGCTTCATGCAGCTAACAGCATGGTTCACAAACTTGAGCGGACGAACGAGAAACTTCAAGAGCAGATCAAAAAATATCAAAGTCAACTTGATTCGAGGTAAGTAAGACAAGAGACCGAACTGATGCCCAGTTCACAGGTATGCTAATCGACAGTTTTCACTTCAGAAGCAATGAACGAGAATCGCCGTCTGAACTTCCGCAGACATCAGCAGACCATCTGGAAAAAGAAGTGACACTGAGTGATGGTGACGAATGAATGCAATGCTCACGTTTAATGACAATGTTGTTGTTCTTCAAAAACATTCATCACTGTTTGAAGTACTTAATCTCATTCTAGTTAGTTGTGAATTATGCGAAATTGAATCGTGTCCACAAATCTCGAGCTGCCGACGTTAGGCTGTGAAGAAATGAATAAGCTTTATTAGTAGTTTCTTTAATAAACCAACTAGACAATGCACACGTGGTAGAATCACAATTAGGTAAACTTACAGTAAAAATTCTCTAACGATCATCGTTTAATATTTGTTAAACAGATAAAATTCTAAAGTGGGACTACCAACATTCGACATTTCATGCAGCGATCAACGCGCGAATGATTGCCACGTAATGAGCATCTATATAAATCACCAAACGGCAATTCAAACCAAGCTCAGTGCTTCGGCTATTTTAATCCGGACATCAACATCGGTCGAAGGGTCCCGCAGCAAGACGATCAACGTGGCTGTCACCCGTTCTCGAATCGATTTGTCTTGCATACTATTCGGTAAGTTGCCCAAGAGGAAACCAAGAAGTAACGCGGTAGCGCACTGGATCGAACTGTTCTCGACTTTCAGATATGTAAGAGCTGTCGAGGTGTAATTGTTGACACGATCGGGCATGTCATTAATCTACAATAGAGGAATAACAGAAGTTGAAACCCTGTCGATTGCGAGGAGACGAGCTCACCATCGCTTTACTGACAGAATTGGCAAACTCGCCGTAATGCAAATTCGAATCACCGACGAGCGCTTTCGAGAATACGTCACTGAGATGTTGAGAGCGTAAGATTGGCGCGATCTTCTTCAGAGTCACTTTGCTAGCCTGAAGAGAATATCGTGTTAGAAATCAAGTTCAAATGAACGTAGTTCGTTGAGTTGTCGCAAACGTACTTTGACCACGCAGATATCGTCGTCATTCAGATGCAGGAGCAGTGGCACCAAACTAGCATGCAGATGTTCATCGAACGAATCCGATATCGGACTGTCGCTAAATCGTGACAATTTTCCAAACGCCTCAATTGCAGCTGCCCGTATTTCAAACTTCTCCTGAAATGAGAATAAAAAAAACAAATGAGTCAAAACTAAATAGAACAAACTGGCCATTTTGAACAAGCCTACGTGATCGAACATGCTTCGCAGGCGAAGGTTGACAGGGACCAGTTGACTTTCGATGTCCTTTTCGGAAATAATTTCCAAAATTGCCGACAACCCTCTAATAGATTCGAGGATCAAATTGTACTCAGGATCTTGTTTGTCATCCATTCCCGTGAGCATCGCAGCGATTACAGTTGAGGTCAATTTAGATCTCTTCATGAAGCAATAAAAAGTATGAGTGGCAAACAGGCAAAATTGGACACGCGACTTACCAATTCTTGTGATGTGTTTGCCAGCTGTCCCAATCCTTTGATGCACAACCTTCGCACAGTGATGGACGGATCAACTAAAAGATTCAATAACGTATTCAATAACGGTTCGTTCAGTGTTTGATCATCGTTGTATTTGTTGGCCAGTAATTCGGCAAAGAACGCAACACATGCGATTCGTTGGTTGGTACACTGATCGCCGAGATGCTTGCTGAGCAAATTAACCAGAGAAGGGACGTGATGTGGGAAGTGACTGCACACTGATCTCGCCAAAATCGCCACCGATGAAGGGAATGATTTCTCGTTTTCCAGGCGCAACCAGTCTTCCGATGACATATCACTGATTATTTCACTGTGTTTCGCGCATAACAAGAACACCTTCAACGTTTCAATCGCACACTTGATTGGAATTAACCGGACTTCGGTGCGCGACGAACTCTTTGGCAGGTTAAAATTCACGGACTTCGAGCTTCGTTTGGATGCGGTGTCATTTCCGTTGACGTGAAGTTGATCACCCGGAATAAATTCGACGCCGATGTATGTTGAGGCGACAATGACGAGAGCTGTGAAGATCCGTTCGAAATACATGTTTGCAACAGGAGACATTTCAATCGTGCTGAACATTTCACGGAGAGCGCAAATCGCAGCCAACGGCATCCCAGTTGCTGCTTCACAACTCGGTCTGCTCTTCGTTCCAGGCATCAGCGTCGTGTGCGTCTCGGTCAACATGCTTTCTGTCAGTATGCCCAACAACAGTTCCAACAGAGTTCTGCCAACGCCTTCGTCTTGGGATAACGATTTCCACATTTCTGCACATTCTTCATCCAACGGAAGATTAAAAGAGAGAAGCGATTTAGTGACTGATGACAAGTGATGTGAAACCAGGGATCGGAATGCGTGAAGAAGTCCAAGCTTGGTCTGTTCGCAAGCCACACAAGACAACTTCTTGCGAAACACTTCCAGCAAGTAGGGGACGTCAGGCTTCAGTTCAGAACCGCGGGACTTTATGAAACCATTGAGCACAACGCAGACACCATTCGAACTGAGGGAATGAGGATCGGTTACCGCGTCCATCAGCGCATTCACGAAAGTAATTGGTGGTTGGTCATTTGTCTTCAGACGTGCAGCGAGAGACTTGGATAACTCACTGGTAATGTCATAAAGCGACTTCGCATCATCACTGACGCAGCCGTTGGATAGTCGATCGATTACTTGCACACATTCGTCGTCTTCGGCAGATCGTCTTTGATGCTTATCGCTGATCAAACAGAGCAGCTTCAAACAATCGAACGCCTTGTAGCGAACAGGAATGAACGGATCTGTGCAACGAGGAATCACCAATGCGAGGAGAGATGCAAAACCAGGAAACGCGGAAATCACGTCGGAATGGAGGTGATCGAAATACTTGTGCAGCAAAAACAAGACGACGTCGATCGCATTTTCGCGTTCGTGGTCATGAGTCGGAGAGAATAACCATTTCCGGAAAGCGCGAATCAAAATCTCCAACACTTCCGGGTTGTTGCTATCTCGTAACAGGATTTCGAGAAGAAAACTTCGGAAAGCGTTCATTAGATCAATTTCGTAGCGCTGGACGAGTACAGTGGTTGCTGCGACTTCCACGATATGCAATTTTTCTTTGTTAGTCAAAAGAGGATCCAATTTGACCAGACTGGTAGTTGCCAGAAGAGCTCGCTGTTTGTGTAGAAATGAGCACGAAAACGAAATGTCGATGATTTTCATCATTTCGTCGACTAACTAAACAGAAACAGAGTAAAGGAGACAATTGAAGAGGGTGAAAACCAGGAAAAGTAATGCAGTAGATCTTCGTAGGTGACAAATAGAGAAGTGGTTCAATTTGTTTACCTCATTTCTTGGTCGGAAGACGTAATCTTGTTTGAGGTTTTCCGGCAAGACGGACTCAGATATGATCTTGACGGCGTCTATGAAACAGAGTCGGACATTTGCATCTTTCGAGGCGTGATAATAGGAGAGGAGACTTCGTAGGATCGGCGTCTCAATTCTGGTGATCAGCAACGAAGAGGAGGCGTATCTCGTCAAGTATCCGTAAGTGAGGATTGCCGTCGCTTTCACTTTCTCGTGGTCGTTAGTCACGTTTGATCGCACGGAATCCATAATCATTCCGAAGATGCCGCCGCTTTTCTTCTGATCGGCAAACTGTTCCAACTTGACGAGTACCATATCGAGAAATGACGCACCACAGCTTCCCACTGCAATCGCGCAACCCTCTCTCTCCAACTGATCTGAATGATTGACGCTGACGAAAACGGTTTGTGCTACTTCACTGGCCAATTGCTTGTTATTAAGTTGCTTCACCACGTGTCCAAGCAGCAACAGAAGAATGTATATATTCTTGCTCTCCGGTGAAGAATCATAAAAGTGGATCTGACTCAGTAGCTTCTTGCCGAATTGCCGATTGAATTCCTGACTGTCAATTTCGCTCAACGACCGAATCGCCAGTTGATACACTCGCTCTCTCCACTCTGCTGCCGTTATGTCCATTTCGGTCTCCAACGTGTGAATAAGTTGCGTCACAGAACTGTCCCACAGTGCCACTAGATTCTTATCCAGAAGTGGGGCGATCACTTTCATGAGCGCAAGAGTCGGAAGATTAGAAATACGAGGTTCGTCACCGACACAGACGAATAGTCGAGCCATCAGAGCAGGTGGTGATGGCAGAACGGAGTTGTGCTCGAAGTCGACAAAATAATCGGCTGCCGCATTCACGTCGTCTTTCAATTTGATTCCCAAGTGAGTGAGTGCTCTGCAAATGACGGGTAGAGCTGGGGTGTACTCTTTCAGCATGATGTATTCGAAGAGTTGCGGCCACATAACTTTCTCGATATTCTCCACTGTGGTTACGAGTAGATGCATGATGTTTTCGCACATCATTGCCAGAGCTTCATTGGTCACAACTTCAGTGTCACTCAATGAGCGTCTTCGACCAGGAGATGATTCACCGGTCGTGCCGTCGCGAGGCAGAGAGCATTGTCGGAGAATAAATTGAATTAACGCCTGACCACCGTCCATATCGAGATAGCCGTGATGCGCGATGGCGACAATGACGTGAGCCAGACTCTTCTTGACTCGATTGCTGTCATCGTTGAGAACAAGCTTCAGACCGAAAAGGATTGCACTCATTTTGCTAACAATGTGAGAGCTGCACGCGTTGATGAGGTGCCTCAAAACGGTGAGAGAGCCAATCTTTACAGGTTCGTTAGAATCAAGTTTGCTTAGCAGGAACCTATGGGTGAAATAAACAAAAAAACACTTTCACACTCAATTCACTGTAAATTAATTCAGTTGAATAACCTACGGAATGACCCTGTCACAATATTTGTTTGTAAGTGTCGCGAAGCATCGGAGGATTTCGTTGTGATTTCTGATTGAAGAAGGCTGTGAATAGTCAGGCAAGGCACATATCTGCGGGAACAAAGTCGCTAGAATGCCATCGATATGTACTTCTACCATCGAGAATAACTCGTTGGCCAGAGACGCATCGATCACGGAGCACAAGCTTTGCGTTAAGGCTGCCTGGAACTCATTGGAAGAAGATGACGAAAAGTTGAGTGGCAGTCGACGTGGGTACAGTGTTAGCATTTGTGGAATCAGTTTGGGGAACGTGTCTTCCATCTTCGTTCGTCCGATCAGGACGCAGGACGCACCAATAGCTTCAACAACCTGTACACGAATATTTTGATCTTTCAACCAGTAGTTGAAAAGGACATCGAATGACTGATTAAATTCGGTAACGTAATACTCTTTGTTAACGTCTTGATCAGGCGCTTTTTCGATGTTGGCAATGTAGTCCTGGATGGATTCCGCGAACCGAGTGAACGCGTAGGCGAATACCTAGAGAATTAAAAAAAATCTAAAATAAAACAGACGACACTGAAATCGAAGTCGCGCGTTTGATGAATGCCGATCGGAGGGGAGATCAACACATGGAAAGCGAGAAAGGGTTAGAAATTCGCCGTCACCAAGTCGTCAGGGAAATAAAATCAGCTATATTTCGTACCCACTTGCTCGAGTCGTTTCTGATAGCAGCCAACATAGGCAACATTGAACCAAGTATCGCTTTTAAAAACGGGACCATTCCGAATGGATTCTGCTTGGCGAGGTCGGCAATTGAACGAATAACGTAGAATGATGGCAAAGATGAGGGTTCCAGCTTAATGATGAGCTCGTCCATGACGAGCGCCTCGTGTCTCATGCCGATTGCGACGATCACACCACTGGCCAACATCGCGCACTTGTCATTTGCGTCCCGACCACTCATCTCTTCGACACACAACTTGACAAGCTCCTTGACGAGATCGTGGTCGATGCCGGTCGTGCATTCACTGCATATTCGCTCCACTACTTTCATAATGGTCGCTTTGGTATTTGCGTTCATCTGCACAACAAAACAGAACTTATCGCTCACACCTGAGAGTATAAACAGTTGTGAGTTGTTACCTTGTTATTGGACCGGTTCTTCAGCATATTGACGCTCGTTGACAAAACACTGGCCGGCTGTCTCTTGCCAAGCGCGACCAGCGAGTTGCACATGGCGTGGGCGACCTGTTGTTGCTTGGCGTCAAGACAAGCTTCCATCAACGCGATCGCCACTATCGATTTGAGTAAACACTCATCGTTAGTGTCAACAACATCGAAATGAAAGGTCAAACAAATTCACCGTTTCCGCACATCCCGTCTCCCTCGTCAGACGCCATCGTTGACACGATTTCACCAGTTCCGGTGATAGTCGAAAGAGGCAAACACTGATTGAATGCGCCTCACGACCCGTGTGACCTGTGTGACGATCAGCATCAGAAATCGTACCTTGGAAAAATGTCTCTCAGTTGGCACTCACCTATGGACTGCCGTGAGGGTTGACAGAGAACAACGATCGAGCTTGCACAGCACCAAGATCGCCACGAATAATTTACGCCAAACGATATAATGAGAGAATGATTAAGCAGAACATCTGAATGACAAACCGCGAATCGCGAATCGCGAATCGATCAAGACGAACGCTCACAACGCGAATGGCAATTGTGCGACGCGCCCTCAAACAAGTCGCGCAGTCACACCAAATTCACTCATTAGTTTGCTTTGCATCATTTGTGATCATTAATAGATGTAATTTGCACAATTCCATTTTCTGGGCAACTTGTGCATAATTCAACTGAATAGGTAGGCGGGGAAATTCATCGATTCTCACATAATTAACTAGCTAATTAAATAGCAAAATTCGCATAGAAAATTTTGGCATAAATAGTCTCCTGAATACAATCAATCAATTCGAAGACTGAGCAACTTGATTATTGGTTTGTTTTGGATCCAACGAAGACGAATGAAGATGAAGATTACTGCAAAAGGAAATTCATTTGAAATTATCGACGTCTTCGGACGATATGCCGACGTACCTTCTCAGCACTATCATCACTCATCTCCTGCTCACATTCGTCGCGAGTTTCAGACGAAGAGGAACACGGAACCAATGCCAATTTTCTGACGTCTGAATCCTTATCGTTCTGCAAATTTGTCAATACTTGTCCTATTCGCGAATCACTCTGAAAATGCTCTACAAGAAAACACCGAGTAAAAGTTAGACACTGAATCCTTCTATACTTCAAAGCAACACTTACGAATCGACCAGAATGTGTGTGAAAAGCACCTCGCCAGAGCAAGACGCACATTTGGCACCTTATCGTTGGCCATGTTCAGCAAATGCTCGAGCAATTCACTCGCAACGATCACGACGGGCAGTGACGCATCTTTGACGAACTGCTCGCACAAGAAGACAAACGCTTGACGATGAATCCACTTGAATGAACTGATGAGAGTAACGATCAACTGAGCTAGCAACTCTTTCTGTATTGCTTCGAGTGCCGATCGGTCGATCGCATCATCGGTAACGCAGAAGATGAATCGCGCTAAACAGGACACGACACGAACGGCGACCGCTCGTACTGCAGCCACTTTGTCAGTGATAAGAGCGAATCCAATAGGAACCAGAAACTCTTTCATCTCGAGGGCATTGTAACACGGTGCTAATTGAATGATCTGTTCGCCGAGCGACTGTCGAAATCTCCAGTTACGTTGATTGTCCATCTTGAGAAACTCAGAGATCTTCGGCAAGATGCCTTGCTGTTGCGGCTGGTGCAACAACTTAAGGAATGAGGCCAGGTTCTGTAGAACACCGAAGCGCACTTCATCCAAATCTTTCGTGAAACTTAGGAAAACAGGTAGCAAATCTCGAGTGGTGTATTCTGGTCCCAAGATGAGAGCCATTTGGTGCAGTGACGAGGCCAGCGTCCATCTCACTTTCCACTGCATATCTGAAGCGAGAACTTCATACGTTTCTCGAAGGCATGGCCAGTAGCGGCGACCCAAAGTTAATGCGACAGCCGGCAAACTGTAGGCGCAGTAATGGCTCAGATCAGGATCGACGGTTTGATAGTGGACTGGGTTTGTCATGCTGAGAAACTGCTCTAGCAACTCGTTGGGAACTATGTCCTGATTGATGGTGCTCTTCGGAGGATTATTCAGCCCCAAAAACAAATCGACATCACGCCACAGGCTTGACTGGCCTGACGATGCACAATTTCGGGCAAAGAGAGAAGACGTATCGCGGACGGCACATATCGGAGATTCCCATTTTGAGATTTCAATCTTCGGCCCGTCCACTTCAACTTCGCCGTTAGAAAATGATAACGATCGTTTAGCAAACCCTCTTCGTCCTCCACGCATCTCTGGTTCGTCAAATTCCATATGGTCGTCTTGCTTGTTAGAAACAGTGGAATGACCGAAAGAATGCACTTGAGAAGTGGAACTGCTCTTAGTGACCGTACTGCCATGACCACCATCACGGTTTGATGAGGAGGAAGACAGTGGAGTATCATAAGCGGTGGTTTCGTTCTGTGTTGACGGCGAGACTTTTAAGTTAACATCAGAAGCGTATGTTTTTTGTTTCTGCTCGTCTCGCACTCTGCCACGAACGTGCACCAATGTCGTGCAATCCATGTCCATGTCCAATTCGATTTCGGGAATCGGATCGCGCCAGTACAAGAAGTGGTTGAAAGTGTTTTCGCTGTCGATGTGAACGCATAGGTGCGATCGTGATTCCGATACTGACATCGATGACTTCTCATAGCCGTCATCCTTTTGTGAAGCTTCGGCCATATCGATGTGTGACTCGGCAGCGTCGTTCTCCATCGAAAATATGTGGTCTTCATCAATCTCTTCGGGGCTACGGGGACTGTCATCGTCGTCTTCCATGCAGACATTGTTGTCAAAACCTTCGACTTCGGCTTCGGCATCGGCATCCGCTTCGGCATCCGCTTCGGCATCCGCTTCGGCTTCAACACCATTTGCCGAAGCACATCCGCTATCAGTTGAGTCGGTGCTGTTTTGGTCCTTGCAGTCCTCCACCACGATGACACCATTATCGTAATAGAGTCCCGTCTTGCTCGGGTCAGCAAAAGTGGAAATGAATGGGCCAAGCGCTTGGAATGCAGCCGATTTAACCTACAAGAATTCATACATGAATATAACACAGACGCTTTCAGTTAATAATATGCAATAAAAAGCTTATTCTTACCCATCTCGACTGATCACAAAGTAAGTTGACAAAAATTGGTGATAAAACACGACGACGAACGTCGTTTGAGCAAACACGAGAAACAGGAACAAAAACATCGGCACACGCTTTGCGCACTCCCCATATCGAGTCTTCGCATAACATCCGAAAGGAATTCGGTAGCTAACAGAAACAACACAGATCACATTGAACATCTCCAATCCAGTTAGTTACTGAATCAATCAATCAGTACACAACAAAGTGATACGACTTACCAAAAACTTTTCAGTCAACCCCTGGCCAACAACAGAGCAAAATTCGCCGAAATTGGCGGCACAGACCCGGCGAACATGAAAAGAATTATCCGAACACAGTATGCAAAATGGATGCAACAGCAATTCCTCGGTCAATTGTTTGCCCAAGAAGCGAACTACCTTGCTCATAACCTAGAAAACATGTAAGAACGCGTTGAGTGACAATGACAGAGCCAAAATAATTGGTGCCTGTCGAGCTCACCATTGTTTTGTTAACGGAGTTTGAAAATTCGCCGTGATGCATGTTCGAGCCGTCGACAAGCGCTTTGGAGAACACGTCGCTCAATTGTTGGGAGCGGAGGACGGGAACAATCTTCGTCAGAGTCGCTTTGGTAGCTTTGACGACATCAACACAATCGTCGTTCAAATGGAGAAGCAGTGCTACCAAACTTGCATGAAAGTGCTCAGAGAACGATTCGGAAACAGGACCCTCGCTGAATCGAGACAGCTTGCCGAAAGCTTCAACAGCTGCTGTGCGTACTTCAAACTTTTCCTGAAATGTACAAATCACACCGTATCGTTGATTAATGTAGTTAGCAACAGGTTATGATCACAGAAACTTACGTGATCGAACAGATAACGAAGACGGGTACTAATGGGAACCAACAAGCTTTCCATATCCTTCACTGTGGTATTGTCTAGAATCGTTGATAGTCCCTCCATCGATTCTTTAACCAAGTTGTGTTCCAGATCTTGTTTGTCGTCCATGCCCGCCAACATTGCCGAGACGACTGACGCCATCAATTTCGATACCTGGAAAGAGTAAGTGTCAATTTGCATCGCTTAAATTCGCCAGAGCACCCACTCACCAATTCCCGGTTCATATTCGGCAGCAATCTGAGTCCCGTGATACAGAGCCTTCTGACCGTGACGCACGGATCAACGGTTGACAAGTTCAACAACGTGTTCATCAACGGCTCGTTCAGTTGATCATCACTTGACTTGTTGGCTAGTAATTCAGCGAAGAATGCGACACACGCGACTCGTTGGTTGGTACACTGACTGTTTAAATATCTGCTGAAGTAGTTGATGAACGGTGAAATGCGTTGAGGGACGTGACGACAGAGAGATCGCGCCAGAACGGCTACGGACAGAGGAAATGCTTTCTCGTCTTCTAGACGAACCCAATCTTGAGCAGACATATCGGCGATAACTTCGTTTTGTTTCGTGCATACTAATAACACCTTGATGGTTTCGATAGTGCACTTTACGGGCAGCAATGGAGATTCTGTTAGCAGTGAACAACTCTTCAGCATCTCATTACTGCAATCCATCGGTATCGGACCATTTTCGGGATCAACATCACTTCCATTAACGTGAGGTTGTGAATCGGCCGGGAAAAACTCAACGCCGATGCTCGTGGCAACGAGAATGATGAGTAGAGAGAGAATTCGTTCGAAGTTCATATCGGCCGCTGACGAAATGCTCTCGATGTTAGTGAATATCTCGCGTAGAGCGCACACCGCTGCTATTTGTTGAAATGTAGTACCAGAGAAGCGCTCTTTACCTGTTCCTGGCACAAGTGTCGTGTGCATGTCAGTCAGAGCGCTTTCGCTGAGCATTTCGAGCAGCAGGTCCAGCAACTGTCCACTAGCGTGTTCATCTCGGGCCAACGATCTCCACAGTTCGGTCCACATTGAGCAATCACTTTTTGGTGTTGTTGTTCGTTGTAAAGGCAGCATAGAGCCAAGTATTGCTTTGAAAAACGGCAGGAAATCCCAGTAATTCTCTTTGAGATAATCGGCAATTGAGCGAATGAGGTAATGAGATAGCGACGAGGCAGGCTCGAGTTTGTCAATCAACTCGTCCATCACCAAATTCTCGTGCTTCAAACCGATGGCGACAATAATATTACTGGCAATTGTTGCAAATCGGTCGTTGGCTTGCGCTTCTTTCACGCTAATTTCTTCCACGCAGAACTTCACTGTTGCACTGATCAGACCCTGATCGATTTCATGCGCGCGAACCCAACATATTTGCTCGACGATACTCAAAATGACTGCCCGGCTGGATGGATTGATCTGGAATAGAGATTTAATACAGCAAGTTCTGTTAAGCGATTCAACACGTTACTAATCCCGATGGTGTGAGTCTTACCGCACTGTCCCCTCTCCTCGAGAGCACATTCAAGCTAGTCTTGATGACGTTGTTGGGTTGTTTCTTTCCGATGGCGGTCAACGAGCTGATCATCGCATGTCCAGTCTGTTTGGCGTCCAAGCAGGCCTCCATGAGCGAATTTGCCACTGTGCGAAACGCGAATCAGCATACAGACGAGTGGGTTGTGCACCTGTCTCGCATAGACCTAACTCACCATCACCGTCGTTCGAGTCCGGTGCCACTTCCGATGCCATGATTCGACCTCGACCAACACAACGACCGATGAGTGATATTTGTCACATCAATAAGACGTGCAATCGCTTATCGCTCGAACAGAATCACGTGCCGTCGAGGTTAATCAAGGATTCGCATGCGTTCCAAACTGCGATTAACCTGCAAGGAGTCAGTCAGGTGGTCGATGGCGAAGCGAAACGAGACGAGAGAATCGAGAATCGAACGGCGTGCAATTCGAGCAAAACCCCGATGACAATCGCGAAGACGTTACGGTGGCCAATTTTCATAGACTCATTTTACACTAATTTAACGATAATTAGTTTCATCCGCGACAATG